>BQNB010009508.1:0-79898 GCA_026074375.1 Tanacetum coccineum | reverse complement strand
TCCAACAATGATGATACTTTGAGTGATGACGATGATTTTGAGGATGTCGAGTACGTTAGCTTCGAGGAGGTGAATGATTTCGAACAAGAAGAGAAAAAGTTTGATTTAGAAGATATTCTTCAAATCCAAGACGTTATCCTTCGAGAGAAATTATTAAACCTAAGTCGTCTTATTACTAATATTGAATCTTTGAAAGACAATCATATTCCTATTCCAGTCACGGATAGTGATTCGTCCGATACTTTTCTTTCTCATTCGGATAATTCTTTACCCGAATTCGAGTCTTTTAGCGATGATACGGAAGAGACGAGAAGTGGCAGTACCACTACTCATGCTAATTACTCTCTTCCCGAGTATGAGTCGTTTCATTTTGATAATCCGTCATTTTCTCGTCCTCCTCCGGAACCACCTGATGTTGAGATTTGTTTACATTTTGAGCCCGATGCTCCCGTGATTGATAATTTTAATGAGCTTAATAATGACCAAAAGGGAAGTGAGATAGATTTTTCTGAAGATGACGATTCCTTCACATTTGTTATCCGGACTTTTCTCTCATTTCTCACCTACCCCGAGGTTTCTCCTTTATCTTGCTCCACCAGGAGTGAAGATACGATCTTTGACCCCGGCATCTCCACTTAGAGCCGGTGGCATCTCATCGGGATGGAACTTTCATGTGCTTTAATGTTTATCCAAACATTAATGAAAGCCCGATTGAGATTTTCTTTTCCACTTGCTTCCCCATGGACAACTTAATTCAGGGTCGAGTCAAGCTCATGACTCGGTTAACAAAAACAAGCATTTCTATCTTCTTATCTTTTTTCTAAACAATTAATGTAAGAGGGCCCGCCCCTTTCCCTTTCTCGTGTTTTGTGTTTTGTGGTTTATGTTGTTATGTCCAGGATTGCCCAGATTTTGAAGACTCTCGTGCTTGTGGTTTTGTCCATTCATTCGAGCTTCATATCCTCAGCTTCATTTAGGGAATCCAATTTCCTAATCTTATCATCTAACGTTTATCTTTAGCATACTTTAGATTTGCGTAGAGAACCCTTAATACTTAAATTATGCCTTGATATTAGTATGGGAGTGACAGTCTCACATTGAGGATAATGTGTAGTTTAAGTATGGGGGGCATCTAGCGATTTGATTGTGCCTGCAGCCATTGTTTTCACGCAATCCCGTTTTTACAATCAAAAATTTTCAAAAATATGAAAAAATTTAAAAATTTTCAAAAATAAAATAAAAGTTTTTGTCACAATTTTGACTTTCTTGCTGGGTAGAATAAGAGTAAATTTTGACCCAATCGAGCGTGTTGAGCTCTAGCTTGTTCCTTAACTTTTAGGCTAAGCGTTCGCTAATTCGCGAAGAACGAAAAATGATAGAGTTAAGTATGAGTAGGATGCTAAACAAAGATTATTTGGAAATCTTAAGAGCTCATGTATGTAACTTGTTGCTTTTTCTCCCATAAGCTCTTAATCGGATTAATATACGTGCTGTTTTTGGAGATTAAACTTAAATCAACAATTTTTTATGTAATATATAGCAAAAATTTTAGTCTTAGTTCAAATTTATACTTGAATTTTTAAAAAAATGATAAAATGATAAAAAATAAATATAATAATAAAAGCTGTGGGTTGATAAAAGTTTACTACCTCTTGCCGGCTCACAACCGATGTGGTAGTCTTCTAAAGAAAGCCCATAGTAAGAATAAAGATCCGAGACTGATAAAAGTTTGTTGCATCTTGCCGGCTCACAACCGATGTTGCAGCCTTCTAAAAGGTCGAGGGTTACAATTGTATAAATGTCTAAATAGTTAAATTAAATTAATAAATTGACTTCTTTTTGTTAAATTCAAATATGCTTTTGCACTTTGACTATTCTATTTTATAAGCTATGAATATCCGAGAAACCTGAGAGTTTTTTAAACCTAAGGTCCGTGAGTCCCGATACTAGTATCTGTGGGGTGTCAAAAGCCCGGTCACTTAGCCGATAAGGTTGGGATGTGCCGAGACGAAAGTCGCTACATGGGATGATCTCGCCTTTAAACTCATTATTCTAAGGTGGAACGTAAAGCATAGTATGTTGCAAAAAGTTGATCCATGGTTGAAATTCAAGATAGCACACTCACTTAAGATATAATAAATGTCGGGAGTAAAAAGTTCACAAGTTGCAAATATGAGTAGTGTTAGCATCTTAACTTTTATTTAACGGTGATTTCGTTTTAAGCTTATTTGGACAAGTGAAAAATCAGGAACGATAAATTTATCCTTTTTGGGGCATTTTCGGATCGAAATGCATCTTGTTCTATGATCCCTAACGGTTATGAAAATAACGAAAGTCAAATAAATTAGTTAGTTGCTAAAATAAAAAATAAAAAAAATTGGTAAAAACGGGGCTTTTCAAACTATTGATTCCTTAATACCTTTAGATGAGCACTTTGCTACTTTTTGAGGTGATTAGTATTGGAGGGATTGGAATTTTTAGTTTTGATCGCGCATTTATTACATTGCGTGAGGACACGGCAATACTTTAGTATGGGGGAATTTGGTATTCCATATTTTATACATACTTTTTACCATGAAAAACGAACCCAAAAGACCAAAAACATAATTAAAATGCAATGTATATGCTTGTTTTTGTGTTTGTGTATGTGCAGGTACGGATATCAAGAAAAGGACAAAAATAAAGACAAAACCGGACAAAACTGAGCACGAGATTGGAAAGAGTACGAGAAAACGAGTCCAACGGTGCTTTCGGATTTTATTGGGCCTGCCCGTAACCTATTTTATGGGTCAGGCCAGCCCATTATCAACTTAAGCCCAAATATAAGCCCATTACAAAATGATTAATATGTTATGGTTTATATGTTTACGTCAACAACACGTTAATGAAATTAAATCAAAAATTTGTCACGTGACATTGCACTATACTTTGAGATGGCTAGTTAAAAATAGACGTATGGCATTGCATTTCAACTTTGAAAGAGAAATTGGTAAGCAGCAAATACAAAGTAAATAGAAATGAAGATCACGTGCACGGAAAATAAATCAAAATCCCTCACGTGACCGAGCACTATCTAAAATAGACAAGTTAGATGGAGACACGTAGCGAGGCCAACTCATTCTTCTCAATTCGTTTCCAATTTGTTGTATAAAGAATCCAACGAACGAAATGCATGCGTAGAAATAAAGCAGTCATAGAAGGACACGCGTCATGATTTAAGCGGCTTGATCAAGAATTTGTGAAGTGGTGATCCGTGTGAGGTCTAATCATTGGCCAATAATTCTCTAATGATTGGTGCAAAATATTTACAATTCCACCCTTTCACCCCATTTAAATAAAATAAAAAAGGCCACCCTTTATGGGGAGCTAGTAGGTAGTTTGTTTTTTTAGTTTAGCTTATTTTAAATTTGTAATAGCTTATTTCATTTTTACTGCTTATTGTACTCAGCTCTTTTCTCAAGCTTTTTAATATGATGTAATAAATTTGGTTTAAAGTTAGTTATGGATCTCGGTTAGCTCATTTGGTGCTTATTCTCTCTTTTCTATTTCTTCTTCATATGGCTTATTCATTAAGTTGATTTTTCATCCTTATTTTCGAAACTTATTAGTATCAAAAGTCCTTAAAAGCTTAAATAATGACTCTTATTAGCTCTCCAAGTTAATTTGATTCATTACCAAAAGTTTTTAAACACTTTTCGATATGATAAGTTTTAATAAGCTCGAAAATAGCTTATTGTAGTTCTTGTTTCGTTTTTGTTTAATTAGAAACTCATATTTTCTGATTTTAATAACTTCTGATTAGTTTGTTCGGATTAATATGAGCTTTATTGTTAAATCAAATTTTTATGAGCTTAATTGCTTATTCGATTTGTTAATTTGTTCGTTTCGTGTTTTTAGTTTAATCCAAGTCTATGTTGTTGTTTTTCGTTACTTAATGATAAAAATTAGTGTTTATTTCGTTAGGCTTTTTAGCTTATTAAGCTAATTTAATTTCGGATCTAGTCGAGCTTATATTGTGATTGCTTATTTTGAGTTATTGTTGTTTCTAAATGCTTAGTTCGATATAAGAATTGCTTATATGTTATTATTAGTATTTTTGGCTCTTGGGAATGATTATCTCATTTGCATTTAAGCTTATTAAGAAAGTTGTACTTTAATCTAGAAATAGCCTAATATTTATTTATCTTATTAATATAGGTTCTTGTTTATTTTGTTTTAGTGCTTATCTTAATCTTAGGAAGGCTTATCTCGTATGTCTAAAGTGCTCGAGCTTATCAGTCTTACTTATTTTTGTAATTGAGCTTAATTTTCTACAAATCTACTCGTTAGAATCAGTATGTTTGGTTTATAAACATGAAATTAGGTTGTTAGTAAAAACTGAATTTGGGCCATGTCATGTTTAAAATGGATCATAGAAATTGATGGGCAAATTTGGATTTGTTTTAGGCTTGCTAGGATTGAGTTTGTATTTTGGACCTACGTTTGGTATTAGGATTTCTTTTGGACCTGCGATTGTTTGTTGGGACGTATGGATTTATTAGTTGGTTTGCATAATGTGAAACTTTGTTAATTGTTTAAATCTTAACAATTTTATGTTTTTATGATTCTTGGTACCGGTCAACTCATGAGGCACGGAGCTTATGGGTTAAATAATCCAGATAGAATTTAATTATTTTCTTTAGCTTATTTAATCGGGTGGTATCCGTTTAATTGCGGTTCTTTAATTCGGTTCTATTTTTTTCTTCCTTTTTCATAACTAGTGTATATTTAATTTAGTCTTTTATTAAAAGTCGGTTTATATAATTTTTGCTATGTTTAGATTTACTTGTTTTATGAGTAGTGAGTAGGTAATTTGTGTTTGCTAAGTGATTAGTGATTTGGAATTTAAGTGTGATTTATAAAGGTTTAAATGATTAAAAGTCTTCATTTTATTCATTTACGTTTACAAGTCATTTACTTTTTATGCAACTTAATTTCTTGTCATTTATTTTTAAGCATTTCATTTTACTTGTCATTTTAATTCGTTAAACCTAAGCCCACACTTAATGAACATTTCACGTCACTTAGCAAGCATATACTTATATTTTTAGATCATTTTTAGTATAATCTCATAGTTTTAATCTTAGATTTATAATTAGTATAACTTTGCGTGCTTTTTATATGCCTTTCCTTTTAGTAGATTTAGAAACCAATCCCAAAAATATTTCACTTATTCAAAACGCGCGATCACAAACGTTTCCGATTTTCAATTCGCACTTCGTCTAGGAAAAATGACCCGGGAGGTTTTTGAGACAACTTTGGTTAAAAGTTTGTTTCTAGAACCCGACGGAAAAATACTTACTATACTATAATTGTTATCTTCCTTATTATTACGTATTTATATTATATATATGTATTAAAAATGGCGGATCAATTTTTGGCGCCGCTGCCGGGGAAGTGTGTATGATTATCGTGTTTCGTTCGAAGATTAGTGTTTTGAAGATCCTTCCCCGTGAAGTTAATTACTTTCATTTGTAAATATTTTCTTATATAAAAATCTAAAAATATTTTTCTTCTTATTTTATTCTTATATTTCTTTCTCCTTTATAAATATTAAAAAAAAACCAAAAATATTTTCCTTTTATCTTAAATATAAAATCCAAAAATATTTTTCTTTCTTATTTTTCCTTATGTATTATTTGAAAAATCTATAAATATTCTTCTCGATCCTCTTATTCGTTTAATTCTTATTCTCTTTACCCTCTTATTCATTTAATTCTTCTTCTTTTCCCTCTTAACCGATTAATTCTTCGACATGTCTTCATTTTATCAACCTTGCTACGGGTGTGGAGAGCCATTTGTCGGTTCATTTTGTCCACGATGTAATCCGAATTCTTTCGATAATTCTCAATATTTTTCCGACTACTCTTCACAACCCCGGTACGAGACAAATATTTGTGATTTATGTGGAAACAATGCTCATTTTGGTTACGATTGTCCACATCAAGTCCTATTTGTATACAATCACGACCCGTGTTTCAATCAAAACTTTGATTAATTTCTACAAACTCCACCGAGTTTTCCACAACAATATCCTTGTTGTGAAGATTATGGGGGTCCTCACGAGACTTTTCAATATCAACCGATGAATTATTACGAACCTAATCCGAGTTATGATTCTTCCGGGTTTGACCAACCACAACCCCCGCAGGACTCCGTCGATCATCAAGGAATTCTACAAGCCCTCCGTAAAATACAAAAAGAGCTTGAAGAAATAAAACTAGATCAAAGAATGAAAAAGGAGAATATGAGTATCGAGGAAATGATGCGTGAGCAGCTAATGGTCGATGACGAGATTAAGGATATATCGAATTATTTAAGCTATAAAATATTTTGAGGTGAGAAGATTGATGATGAATATGAAAGAGATTGTGAGATTAAGATTGAACAGCTCTTGCAAGATTATAATGGTTTAGGCATCGAGATACGGAAAAAGGAGCGCATTTTAATGGAAGAAAAGTCTCTTGCTGTTTCACGACGTATTCAATCTATTTGTGATGACGACGATGAGTATTCTATTCAAACTCAAGAATATCTCAAGAAATTTTCTTCTACAAATACTCCCGTCTTACCGATTGAGGAGCTCGATAACTCTTTAAGTATGGGGGACGAGCATCTTGACACTATTCTTAGTATTGAGAACCTTGTCCCAATCCCAAGTGAGTTTGAGGGTATTTCTGACGAAACGTGTGATGTGCCCGTTCGTGATGATTCTTCTACTTTTGATGTTTTGAACGATCATTCTGAGATTTTATCCGACTCCAACAATGATGGTACTTCGAGTGATGACGATGATTATGAGGACGTCGAGTACGAGGAGGTGAATGATGTCGACCAAGAAGAGAAAGAGTTTGATTTAGAAGATATTTTTCAAATCCAAGACGTTATTCTTCGTGAGAAATTTTTGAACATCAATCGTCTTATTTCTAATATCGAATCTTTGAAAGAGAACCCTACTCCGGATTGTGTGTTGGAGTCTCCTTCTTCATTTCCTATCTCAGTCGTGGATAGTGATTCATTATTTGAGGAGTCCGATACTTCTTTTTCTAATTCAGGTAATTCTTTACCCGAATTCGAGTCTATTAGCGATCATACGGAAGAGACGAAAAGTGACAGTACCACTACTCATGCTAATTACTCTCATTCCGAGTATGATTCGTTTCTTTTTAAGATTGAGCCCAATCAGGAGGGGTTGATTAGCATTGTTATTTCTGATAATTCAAATGACCCTCTTTTGGAACTTCCTGAGTTTGAATCATTTCATTTTGAACCGTCATCTCCTCTTCCTCCTTCGGAACCACCTGATGTTGAGATTTGCTTACATTTTGAGCTCGATACTCTCGTGATTGATAATTTTAATGAGCTTAATGATGACCAAAGGGGAAGTGAGATTGATTTTTCTTAAAATGTTGAAGATGATGATTCCTTCACATTTGTCATTCAGACTTTTCTCCTGTTTCTCACCTACCCTGAGGTTTCTTCTTTATCTTGCTCCACCAGGAGTGAAGATACGATCTTTGACCCCGACATCTCCACTTAGAGCCGGTGGCATCTCATCGGGTTGGAACTTTCATGTGCTTTAATGTTTATCTAAACATTAATGAAAGCTCCGATGAGATTTTTTTCAACTGTTGCTTCCCATGGAAACTTAATTCTGGGTCAGTCAAGCTTCATTGACTCGGTTAACAAAAACAAGCATTTCTATTCTTTATCTTTGTTCCTAAACCGCTAATTAATGTAAGAGGGCCCGCCCCTTTCCCTTTCTCGTGTTTTGTGTTTTGTGGTTTATGTTGTTATGTCCAGGATTGCCCAGATTTTGAAGACTCTCGTGCTTGTGGTTTTGTCCATTCATTCGAGCTTCATATCCTCAGCTTCATTTAGGGAATCCAATTTCCTAATCTTATCATCTAACGTTTATCTTTAGCATACTTTAGTGTTTGGTGTCAGCACCTGTATTACTTAAATTATGCCTTGATATTAGTATGGGAGTGACAGTCTCACATTGAGGATAATGTGTAGTTTAAGTATGGGGGGCATCTAGCGATTTGATTGTGCCTGCAGCCATTGTTTTCACGCAATCCCGTTTTTACAATAACAGAATATTTTCTAAATATGTAAAATTAAAAATTTCAAAATAAATTAAAAGTTCTTGTCACCATTTTGATCTTTCGCTTGCTGGTTGAATAAGAGTAAAATGTTTGACCCAGTCGAGGTGTTGTGCTCTAGCTTGTTCTTAACTTTTAGGCTACAGGTTCGCTAATATCGCCGATGAACGAAAACATGATAGAAAGTTAAGTATGAGTAGGATGCTAATCAATAGATTATTGGAAATTAAGTAGCTATGTATGTAACTTGTTGCTTTTTCTCCCATGAGCTCTTAATCGGATTTAATATCGTGCTGTTTTGAGAGTAAATACTTAAATCAACAGTTTTTCTATGTAATATATAGCAAAAATTTTAGTCTTAGTTCAATGTATATACTTGGAATTTTTCACACAAAGAAATTCTTCTATAAAAAAACAAGAATAATTTTATTATATATATATATATATATATATATATATATATATATATATATATATATATATATAATTATAAAAGAACACAAAAAATAGAATCAATATAATAAAAGCTGTGGGTTGATAAAAGTTTATTACCTCTTGCCCAGCTCACAACCGATGTGGTAGTCTTCTAATGAAAAGCCCGCCATCAGTAAGGTAATAAAAATCTGAGACTGATAAAATAGTTTGTGCATCTGGTGCCCTGGCGCTCACTACGAACTTGCAGCCTTCTAAAAGTCGAGGGTCTTACAATTGATTAGAGATGTCTAATCACTTAAATTAAATTAATACATATTGACTTCTTTTTGTAATTCAAATATTGCTTTTGCACTTTTATTATTTATTTTATAAGCTATGAATATCCGAGAAACCTGAGAGTTTTTTAAACCTAAGGTCCGTGAGTCCCGATACTAGTATCTGTGGAGTGTCAAAAGCCCGGTCACTCGTAGCGATAAGGTTAGGATGTGCCGTGATGAAAGTCGCTACATGGAGTGATCGCTCTACTCAAATTCATTATCTCAGGTGGAATGTGAAGCCATAGTATTTTGTCAAACGTGGATCCAAGGTTGAAATGTCATAAATCGTGCTCACACACACCTAACTGAGATAATAATTGTCTGGAGTAAAATTTCACAGAGTTGAAATATGAGTTGTTGTTAGCATGCTTAACTTTATTTTAACGGTGATTGTTTTAAGCTTATTTTGGACAAGTGAAAAGAAATACGAGGAACGATAAATTTATCACGCCTTTTTGGGGCATTTTCGCGATCGAAATGCATCTTGATTTATGATCCTCTATCGGTTATGAAATAACGAAAGGTCAAATAAGTAGTTTCCGTTGCTAAAATTAAAAATAAAAAAATTGGTAAAAACGGGGCTCTTTTCAAACTGCATTGATTCGCATTAATACCTTTAGATGAGCATCTTGTCTATTGTTGAGGTGATTAGTATTGGGAGGGGATTGGATATTTTTAGTTTTGTACTCGCGCATTTATTACATTGCGTGAGGACCACCGGCAATATCTTGAGTAATGGGAGGGACTTTGGTTTCCATATTTTATACATACTTTTTACCATGAAAAAATCGACCCCAAAAGACCTAAAAGTCATATTAAACAATGTCATTGTATGTGCTTGTTTTTGTGTTTGTGTATGTGCAGGTACGGATATCAAGAAAAGGAGAAAAAAAAAGACAAAACCGGACAACACTGAGCACGAGATTGAAAATAGTACGAGAAAACGAGTCCAACGGTGCTTTCGGATTTTATTGGGCCTGCCCGTAACCTATTTTATGGGTCAGGCCAGCCCATTATCAACGCTTAGCCCAAGATTTAGCCCATTACTCAAATGCTTAACTATGTTTTGTTTATATGTTTACGTCAGCAACACGTTAATGAAATTAAATCAAAAATTTGTCACGTGACATTGCACTATACTTTGAGATGGCTAGTTAAAAATAGACGTATGGCATTGCATTTCAACTTTGAAAGAGAAATTGGTAAGCAGCAAATACAAAGTAAATAGAAATGAAGATCACGTGCACGGAATTTATAATCAAACGCCATCTCACGTGACCGGCACTCTCTATCTAAAATACGACAAAGTTGATGGAGACAGTGCGAGGCCAGACTCATTCTTCTCAATTCGTTTCCAACTTGTTGTATAAAGAATCCAACGATCGAACTGCATGCTAGAAATAAGAAGCAGGCATTGAAGACACGACGTCATGATTTAAGCGGCTTGATCAAGAATTTGTGAAGTGGTGATCCGTGTGAGGTCTAATCATTGGCCAATAATTCTCTAATGATTGGTGCAAAATATTTACAATTCCACCCTTTCACCCCATTTAAATAAAATAAACTAGAGGGCCTACCCTTATGGGGAGGTAGCTAGGTGTTTTGTTTTTTAGTTTAGCATTATTTGAAAATTTTGTAATTGCTTATGTTCATTTTTTGACTGCGTATTGTACTCAGTCTTCTCTTTTCTCAAGCTTTTTCTAATCTGATGTAATAAAATTTGGTTTAAAGTTAGTTTTGGATCTCGGTTAGCTCATTTGGGGACTTATCTGTTCTTTTCTATTTCTTCTTCATTATGGATTATTCATTAAGTTGATTTTTTCACTGCCGTATTTTGATAATAACTTATTAGTATCAAAATGTCCTTAAAAGCCTTAAAATATATGATCTCTTATTAGCTTCAATTAATTTGATTTTCATTGCCAAAAGTTTTTAGAAGCACCTTTTTGATATGATAAGTGTAAATACGCTCGTAAAAGATAAGCTTATTGTAGTTCTTGTATCGTTTTCGCGCTTTAATTGAAACTCATATTTTATGAATTATAATAAATTCTGATTAGTTTGTGCGTCCTTAATTATGAGCTTTTTTTAATCAACTCTTTTATGTGCTTAATGCTTACTCAGATTTGTTTAATTTGTTCGGTTTTTCTCTTTGTGTTTTTAGTTTAATCAAGTCTATGTTGTTGTTTTTGTTACTTAACTGATAGAAAATAAATAGCTGTTTGATTTCGTTATTTCTTTTTAGCTTATTTAAGCTAATTTATTTCGGGATCTAGTCGCGCTTATATTTTGATGCTTATTTTGAGTTATTGTTGTTGCTATATGCTTAGTTCGATCATAGATTTGCTTATATGTTATTTATTAGTATTTTTGGCTAGTGGGAATTGATGTATCTATTTTGCATTTAAGCGCTTATTAAGAATAGTTGTACTTTAATATAGAAATAGTCCTACTATTTATTTATCTTTATTAATATAGTTCTGTTTTATTTTGTTTTAGTGCGTATCTTAATCTTAGGACAGGTTATATGCTCTGTATGTCTAAAGTGCTCGAGCTTATCAGTCTTACTTATTTTTGTAATTGAGCTTAATTTTCTACAAATCTACTCGTTAGAATCAGTATGTTTGGTTTATAAACATGAAATTAGGTTGTTAGTAAAAACTGAATTTGGGCCATGTCATGTTTAAAATGGATCATAGAAATTGATGGGCAATTTTTGATTTGTTGATTAGGCCTTGCTAGGATTGAGTTTGTATTTTTGGACCCGTACGTTTGGTTTAGGATGTTCTTTTGAGACTCGTGCGATTGTTTGTTGGCACGTATGGATTTATTAGTTGGTTTGCATAATGTGAAACTTAGTTAATTGTTTAAATCTTAACAATTTTATTTTTTTATGATTCTTGGTACCGGTCAACTCATGAGGCGCGGAGCTTATGGGTTAAATAAGCTAGATAGAATTTAATTATTTTCTTTAGCTATATTTACATGGGGGTATTCGCTTTTGAATTGCGGTTCTTTAATTCGGTTCTATTTTTTTCTTCCTTTTTCAATACAAGGGTAGATTTAATTTAGTCTTTTATTAAAAGTCGGTTTATATAATTTTTGATATGTTTAGATTTACTTGTTTTATGAGTAGTGAGTGGGTAATTTGTGTTTGCTAAGTGATTAGTGATTTGGAATTTAAGTGTGATTTATAAAGGTTTAAATGATTAAAAGTCTTCATTTTATTCATTTACGTTTACAAGTCATTTACTTTTTATGCAACTTAATTTCTTGTCATTTATTTTTTAGCAAATTTCACGCTTTACTTGTCCATTGTTTTCGTTGTTAAACCTAAGCCCATCATCTTACGTGAACATTTCACGTCATTAGCAAGCATATTATCACTTATTATTTTTTGATCATTTTTAGTTTGCTAAATCTCATAGTTTTTTATCTTAGCATTGATTATTTTAGTATTAATTAGCGGTGCTTTTTATATGCTTTTCCTTTTAAGTACGCTATTAAGAAAACCAATCCCAAAAATATTTCACTTATTCAAAACACGCGATCACGAATGTTTCCGATTTTCAATTCGCACTTCGTCAAGGAAAAACGACCCGGGAGGTTTTTGAGACAACTTTGGTTAAAAGTTTGTTTATAGAACCCGACGGAAAAATACTTACTATACTATAATTGTTATCTTCCTTATCTATTAGTATTTATGATTAGTATATATATATATATATATATATATATATATATATATATATATATATATATGTGTGTTTGTATGTGTGTTGTGTATTACAAATAGGGCAGATTCAATGACTTCGGACCAAATTCTTTAGACATGGAAAGACCACTATCCTCATGAGTAATTCGTGGGTTATCCTCAAATATAAACTTCCACAATAAAATACATGGATGTGCCGTAATTCAGCAATTAAGCTTATGCTTTTCCATTCTCTCTTGTGGGGGCAGCCGTCGTTGGCCTTAATCTAAAAAGAACCCCTCTTTCTATTTCACTTGGAAGATTTTTTCCATAAGATTTCATCAATGCATTTTTCCTACCCTCAAGAACGAAAAATCGTCCGCAAAATGAATGTTTCTCAACTTGTGTTGAAGCAAGTTTTGGTGAATCTTTCATGAGGAAATGGGACCGTTACATAGGTTGTGTCTCTTCGTGGCATGCCCTCCAATGGTTTTATTCGAATTGCATCTCTAATACTTGAGACCTTCTAAAGTGTGTGTGTAATCCCAAAAACCCAGTCCATATGATTGATTTTGATTATATCTACGCGTCGGTGGCTATCTTTGGAAATATAAGTGTTTCAAGATGTGGTTGACAAATGTATTGAAAAACAATCCAAGTGCCGCAATTCTCGGAAACGCAAATTCTGACGTCGTTCTCAGAAGTGAAGAATCACACGTGATGTTAATTCTTTCTTTTCTTATGAGATAGGCTCAAACTTATCATGCAGTAAATCAGCAAACAGGGGTTGTGACTATCTGCCGATATGGTCCGCTTATTCTCAAACCAATTTCAAGCTAGTACCCCACCTTAAGCTTTCGGTAAAAGCGTTGAGGTAATATTTGTGGTTACTTGCAGTTCGGTGCTCATCATTTATTATCAGTGTCTCGTGGCCATGGCAACGCACTTTTTGGATAATATTCAAAGGGATACATTTCACAGCAACGGTTTAACTACAGATCAGGGTAATTCGGTTATCATCCTCTCAAGTGTGTGCTAGTCTCCACTGTTGACTCACGGGGTTTTGTTCTATGTCAAACCAAATTGCATATAATCATAACCGGTTTTAGCCAACCTCAAGGATATAATGAGGAAATATCAATTAGTCAAGATACATTTAGTTCAGAAGCTCCAATTCAAACTAAAAATCAAGTGGTGTGATTCCTTCATGTGTGTTGAGAAAATTATGATATGATAAATGAGGTGAATTTCAATAGCCTGCGTAAGCTTTAAAGTTTATGACTAATGTGAAAATATGGTTAACGAAAGTGAAAATGCAACTTCGATTCAAGCTTCAATGTCTAACCAATCCTATCGTTGTCTAACCAAACCAATGAGCTTAAGAACATGATGGCTAGTTTCTTTCAAATGAACACCGCTTCTACCTCGGGTTTGGGATCTATCCCTAGCAACACCGTTGCTAACCCGAGAGGTGAATTGAAAGCCATCACCACCCGAAGTGGTCTTGTTCTTGATGGACCTTCCGTTCCTATGCCTCCTCCATTCATTAATCCAAAGGAGGATGAACGTGTAGAGGAGACTTTAACGGACCCGGAACTCGCGGAGTATACCATTAAGGTCCCACATCCTCTTGTCCAAAAATCTAAACCTACTTCTCTAAAGAATTATGTGGTGCACCAAAGGGATCCTCTCCAGCCCAATATCCCTTATCCTTTAAGAATGTACCAAGAAAAACAACAAGAGAAAGATGAAGTCCAAATTCAAAATTTTTGGCAAATGTTCAAACAACTTCACATCAATATCTCTCTTGTCGATGCTTTGATTCTAATCCCGAAATACCAAAAGATGCTTAAAAGTCTCCTTTCCAATAAGGAGAAACTTTTAGAGCTGGCAAACACACCCCTCAATGAAAATTGCTCAACGGTTATCCTTAAGAAGTTACCCGAGAAACTAGGAGACCCTTAGGAATTTCTCATTCCGTATGGTTTTAGTGAGCTCAAGTGCAAGGCCCTAGCCGATCTAAGTGCTAGCATCAACTTGATGCCCCTCTCGCTTTGGAAAAAGTTAGGTTTACCTGAGCTTATTTTCACCCGAATGGCCCTTGAACTTGCTAACCGAGCAATTTGTACACCGGCTGGAATTGCAAGAGATGTCTTTGTTCCGGGTGGAAAGTTCACATTCCCTGCCGATTTTGTCATCGTTGATTATGAAAACAATCCTTGAGTCCCCCTCATCTTGGGAAGACCATTCTTACAGACCGCTCGTGCTTTGATTGACGTTCACGGAGAAGAAATGATTCTCTGTGACGGTGACGAAAGATTAATCTTGAATATGAAACATGATACTTCAAGCTATTCTAACAAGCCTAAAAAAGAATCAATCAACATGATTGACATCTACAATGTCTCTCATAAAGATTATCTTGAGGACTTGTTTGCAAATGAAAAGATAACAAATCATCAAAGTGGCAATCCCACTTTTTCTTCTCATACCGATTTAACTTCACCGGAAGTTATCAATCCATTGAGTGGCAATCCCACTCTGATTTTGGAACCCGTAACCAAGTCTTCTTCTTCCCTCACAATTACTTCCTTCGAAGAAAGTGATCTAATTTGGGAAGAATTCAAAGCTTATCTCGCAAATGATTCATTTCTACCAGGAAATGATGATCCATTCGACCTTTTACTCGAGGAGTTCGTCGATGAACTCGCTCTTATCACATTTTCCTCGAGAAATGATGATCTACCTTTTGATATCGAATCCGATCTTAGAGAAATAGAATATTTTCTTAACCATGATCTTACCAAGGAAATAGATTCTATTCTTGAGGATTCGGTTGATGAGGATAATCTTGCAGATCCTAATAATGATCTTGTTGATGCCATTCCCGAGATGTTCACCGATGAACATACTCTTGATTATTCATCTCCACCATTATATGATGATGTCGATGATGATCTTGTTGAACTTGAGTCCGATAATGATAATGTTTATGATGATCTATTTGACTCCAAGGAAGATAAAATCAAAGATTCTAAACTCTTGATTTATGAACTTGATCCCCCTAGATCAAGTGATTTCCTTCCTTCCCTCAAATGTGACTCGGGTCTCTATGAGGATTTTTCCGAGGTTGATGTTTTTCCTTCAACCAATAACGAGGAAAAAGTATTTAATACGGGTATACTCATTCATGAGAACGTTTTTGAAGTCACTATTCGAGTAACACCGGATAAGAATGTAAAGAAGCTATCTCTTCTTTAATTCTTGAGGATTTTAATCCTCCTCTTTATGAGCTTCCTTTCCACAAAGAAGTTCCCGGGTCCGAAACTCTACGCTCGTTTTCATCCGAAAATGTGGAAAATGTTTTCAACCCCAGGATTCTCACTTCTAAAGGAGTTCATACTTCTCTTCTCTCGGAATTATCTCATCGGGGCCCTAAAGCTTTCAAAGTCATTAAAATTT
Source organism: Tanacetum coccineum (assembly GCA_026074375.1). Taxonomy (NCBI): domain Eukaryota; kingdom Viridiplantae; phylum Streptophyta; class Magnoliopsida; order Asterales; family Asteraceae; genus Tanacetum; species Tanacetum coccineum. Next base: position 63,846 of record BQNB010009508.1, on the reverse strand, counting down.
TTGAAAGCCCGATGGAGATTTTTCCTTGCTCTTATGGAGAGGACATCCGTGTTTTGGATGTTCCGTGTCTCCATTTCTATCCCCCTTGACCAGCTCAAGTATGGGGGGATCGGGTCAAGCTAAGTGACCTTAAACAAGCGCTTCGTGGGTGGCAACCCATGCTTATCCTAATATAATTATAATAGTAGTAATGAATAAGTGTGTTGTGAGAGAGGCTCGCCTCTTCCATTTTCCGTGTTTTGTGTTTTGTGATTGTATGTCCAGGATTGTCCTGGATTTTTGAAGTCTCTCGTGCTCGCGGTTTTTGTCCTTCGATCACTCGAGCTTCACATCCTCAGCTTCATTTTGGGAATCCAATATCCAAATCTTATCGACTAACGTTTATCTTTAAGCATACTTAATAAACGGCTTAGGATTTACGTAGAGACCCTTCTTAAAACATTGAGGACAATGTTTAGTTCTAGTATGGGGGGATCTATCGATTTGATTGTGCCTGCAGCCGTTGTTTTCACGTAATCCCGTTTTTACCACCAAAATACCAAAAAAATGAAAAAATTTAAAAATTTTCAAAAACAAAATAAGTGTTTTGTCACAATTTTGACTTTCTTGCTGGGTAGAATAAGAATAAATTTTGACTCGATCGAGCGTGTTGAGCTCTAGCTTGTTCCTTAACTTTTAGACTAAGCATTCGCGGATCTTTTTATTAAAGATTTTAAATTTGCGAAGAACGAAAAATGATAGAGTTAAGTATGAGTTAGATGCTAAACAAGGATTAGTTGGAAATCTTAAGAGCTCATAAGTGTAGTTTGTGGCTTTTCTCTCCATAAAGCTTCTAACTGGACTAATAAAACGAGCACTCTAAAAAATTAAACCTAAATCAACAATTTTTGAAGTATGGATGATATTAATAATTTTAGTTCAAATTCATACTTAAATTTTCTAAAAAAGAAATTTTTTCTATAACTTGGTAATATAAAGTAAAAATCAAAAAATGGAAAAAATGAAAAAATGAGTAATAATTATAAACTGTGGGCAAATAAAAGTTTACAGCACTTGTCGGCTCACAACCGGATGTAGTCGTCTTCTAAATAATGCCATTCGGAAAATAATTCGAGACCGATAAAAGTTTGCTGCATCTTGCCGGCTCACAACCGATGTTGCAGCCTTTAAAAAGGTCGAGGATTTACATTGTACCATGGTTATATTAATGTTAAGTGCAATAAATGTGGTTTAATAAATATAGGGAAAATATCTTTTTCTTAAATTTAAATATGCTTTCGACCTAATACTAATTCATTTAAAGTTGTGGTTTTTTCTAAATAAAGCTATGTATAAACGGGAAACCAAAGAGTTTATGGAAACCGAAGGTCCTGAGTCTTCGATACTAGTCCTGTGGGTGTGTCAAAAACCTGTCACTTAGCCGTAAGGGGTTGGGATGTGCCGAGACGTAAAACGTTTATAGACAATGTGGATGATCTTCCTTCAAACTCATTACTTTTGGGTGGAACCAGGAAGCATAGAAATTTTGCAAAACGTTGATCCATGGTTGTGAAATATCGAAATAACACATTCACCCAAGATATAATAATTTTACGGGAGTGAAAAGTTCTATAAGGTCCACACTTATTAGTAGTGTTAGCATCTTAACTTAAATTTAACGGTGATTTCATATTTAAGCTTGGTTTGGGGGCTAAGTGAAAAGTCAGGAAACGATGATTTAATCCTTTTGTGGGCATTTAGGAATTAAAGTGCGTCTTATTCTAGACCCTTAAATGTTATGAAAATAACGAAAGTTAAACATGTTAGTTAATTGCTTAAAAAGAAAAGTACAAAAAAATGAGAAAAATGAAAAGAACAAAAATATGTGTGAGAATAAGTGTATATATTTAAAAAATGGTCAAAACGGGGCTTTTTAAAGCTATTGATTCTTTAATTCCACTTGATGAACACTTAGCTACTTTTCGAGGTAATTAGTCGAGGAGGGTTGAGATTCTTGGTTTTCCAAAGTGTTTACTTATGGCATTGCGTGAGGACACGGTAATAGTTTAGTATGGGGGATTTTGGTATGTGTTTAATTACACATACCCTTTGCCTATAAAAACGGACTTAAAAGACCAAAAACATACCAAAAATACATTGTATTTGTGTGTTTTGCATTTATATTGTGCAGGAAAACGGATATTCACGAAAAGGACAAAAAGAAGCCAAAAACGACAAAACCGAGCACGGAATGGAAAAGCGTGTTCCAGCCAAAATCAAAGTCAAAGTCAACCAAAAATTCAACCCCGACAAAGTCAAAGTCAAGGCCGGGGCAGCCCATTAAGTTATTTGTTATCAAGCCTTAGAAGCTAAAGGGCCCAAAATGCATAAAATTAAAACTGACCCAACTGGCCTATTTCCTTAACCCTTTGCCGTTAGTCCTTAGGGACTGTGGATGTAAACTCACAATACAACCTCAAGGGCCAAAACTGCCAACCCACAAATTCATATACACCACAAAGGACCATCCATGCAATAAAAACATATAAACTCAGGGACCAATGTTGCCAATTCCTTTATATCATTTACACCACAAGGACTGTGGTTGCAACACCACTATACACATTAAGGGACCAAACATGTTAACTCCCACAACTTTACCCCTAACCCTGTTACCCCAAAACAAACTAACAGTAACAAAACATTTCCCGCCAATTCCCTTGTTCATCATCCCTGTCATTTTCACCTTGATACCTTCACCCCAAGACAATCCTATCACCTTCCTAACTCAACCCTACATCACATGGGCCATTTGCCACCTTGACAATCCCATAAACCCTCATTCGTCCATGGAAATTGACCAAAATCAAGGGCTTAGATCATTTGACTTGGAGAACACACATAATGGATGGTGATGATGACGTGGAGACTTCACTCACACAAGAAAAACACCTCTCTTTCTCCTCACAGAAGAAGCACACTTGGAAGAGCCAAAGACTTGAAGATTTTAGTATAATTATAGGCCAATGTAGCTCATTTGAGTTGTCTTTTTTAACTAATTCGACCATTTTAATACTGAAATTTACTTTATTGTCATTTAACTTATTGTCATTTAAATTTTAAAGCATTGTAATTTTTTTCAAGTTAATGAAATTTCAAGTTTTTCTTTAAATATTGTCATTTACTTTAATTGTCTTTTAAATTCTGTTATAAGCTTTTGGTTCATTCAAATCTTATATAAAAGCTTATTTACATTTCTGTCTTAAAAATTGAAAATCATAAAAGAATTCACCCCTCAATTACCTCAGCTTATTTTGGAAGAAAAGCCAAACTTGGAAGGGCTTTTAAGACCATACTAGCTTGTCTTTGACAAGCTAGAGCTTGTAGATCAGCTTCTTGTAAGCTTAATCACCCTTGTTTTGAGCAAAGGGATTTGTGAGTTCTTCTTTTTCATTTTTGCTTAATTACTGTTCCTATACTTATTTACTGCTTATTCTTGCTTATTTATGCTGTTTTATGCTTATTTATGCTTTTTGATTGCTTACATGTCATTTGTTTAAGTTTTTACTTAAAACTGTCTTAATTGCTTTTAGACTGCTTATTCTAATTTGCTTAATTTAAATTCTTATTACTGTGTTCTTAATGCTTTTTATTGCCTAATATTAGTTGTTGGATATCTGTTTTCTATGAACTTGGCTTAAATCATCAAAAATCAGCTTTAAAATAGATTGTAAGAAACTTAAAGGGTGTTTGGTTTAAGACTAAAAATGAGTCAAAAGAGTTTTGAAACTGCTTTGGGTCCTAAAGCCTTCTTTAACAAGCCTTTTTAAGTTATTTTAATCAGTTTTAAAAGAATTTAAGGTTTAAAATCAAGTTTTGAGGTGTTGTTTACATGTTCTTCAAACCTGTAAATTTGAAGATTGTCCAAACTGTTTATGCTTGATCTTTGCTTAAAAGAGGTTTTAAGAACTTATTCATACCTTCATTTTATGCCTAATGCTAAGTCATGGTTTAATGTGCATTTTCCTTTGTGGATCTGGTATGCATTCTGTCATGTATGTTTAAGTTTTAAACTACCCCAATTTCATTAGCAAATTTAGGTTAGCTAAAGTAAGATTTAGTGTTTGAAATTTCTTGCACAATTTCTTTCTAGTCTAGGATTTATCTGTTTGAGCTTATTTCATAATTTGAACTTATTTTTCTAGCTTAAAAATAGGGCTGCACTTAGCCCTTTTTGTCCTTTCAAAAATTTGAAAAATAAACTTAGCATCACACTAAGTGTCACAGCCATTTTCACAAGGCTTTTTAGTAGCTTAATTGAGTTTCAAACTCAAATCTTTTTGTGGATTCTTATAGTTTGATGTATAAGCTTTAAGTTCTGATAAGTCCCTAAGCCATAAGGTTCCAGTTGCTAGCTTAAAATTAAGCTAGAAAACTGCATCTTAGGCTGTTTGGTTAGCAGTTTAGGCCAAAAAGTGCTTATAGCTTTTTTAGAGCTTTGCTGCTTGTTTTAATTGCTTATTTTTAGTTCCTATTTGCTTATTAGGTTAGGTTCGAGCCCTTTTAACTTATTTAACTTGGGTTAGAGCTGATTTGAGCTTAATGGTACTTTTAGTTTAGCATTTTAAGTTTAAAACCCTCCCAAGTAATTCTGTCATTTTTAGCTTAGCTTAGCTTAATTTAGTTGCTTATTTTTGACCTTTAGTGCTTAATAGGTGTAGCATGTCATCTGTCTTAGCTTATTTGTTTTTATATTTTACTTATAGGTTCTAAAAAAGTCCACAGTTCAAGTCGTTTAATCATATAGTGTAAAATACAAATTCTGTCAATTTTCTTTGGCTTATTGCCGGCTTATTTTGTGTTTTTTATAAAAAGTTGCTTTTTTTTTAAATTTTGTTAGTTTTGCTTATTAAGTTTTAAAAAAAAAGTTTTTCCAAAAAGGAAGGCCACAGGACTTGAACCTGTGACCTCCCCTTTGCAAACCAAACGCCTTAACACACACTCCCTTAACCATCAGCACCATTAGGGCTATCTGTCAGCCCTACACACTACTTAATTTATATACTCTTTTCAACCTTTTTGTTTTCAGCCCTTTTAGCTTATTTCTGCTTATTTCGATAAGCTACTTTAAGCCATTTTATTTTTCCTAGAACTAGCACTGTTCAATGCACTTTTCCTGATTTTTTTAGATTTTTATGATTTAGTTTAGTATTTTTAATATTTAATTTCGAGTAAAACAGTTTTTAATTAATAAAAAATAAAATAAAAATAAAAAAAATATAATTCTTTTTTTTTAAATTTTCTTTTATCATTTAGGACAATTAAAAATTAAATTTGCATTCGTAGGGTTAAAAATTTAGATTCTAGTTTTTTAAAGAACAGGATTAGAATCCCGTTCTCGTTTTGCGTGTTTTACATTAATTGCTTTCGTTTTTAGGTTTTATTTACTTGTCTTTGGTTATTATTAGTAGAATTAGGAATCCAAACCTAAAAACTTTCAAGTAATTCAAAAACGCGATCACGAACGTAGCCTCGATTCTTAATTCACGCCTCGACGGGAAACGACCCGGGAAGGGTTTTTTTGGTTTTTTACTTGGGATAAAAGTAAGAAATCTCTTTAAAAGCCTTACGGAATACTTATCTCTTTATTATTGATTGATAATTTTATTATATATTTATATTATATATTGTGTTGTTCTTGTTTTTAGTGCATGCGCACTCGCTCTTCTTCGAATCTAGTTGGTGAATCTTCTTCTAATCCAACTACTTCAAATCTGAGACGTCGTAACCGTAGACGTTCAAAGCAACCTTTTTCTCTTGAAGAATCTCCCGTAGATACGATGGCCGATCAACGTACTATGGCGGAATTGCTTCGTGCACCCACTGAGGGTTATGCGGAGGGTTATCAGGACAAAACTGAGCACGAGATTGAAAAGAGTACGAGAAAACGAGTCAAACGGTGCTTTCGGATTTTATTGGGCCACCCGTAACCTATTTTATGGGCCGGGCCAGCCCATTGTCAACTTAAGCCTAAATATAAGCCCATTACAAAATGATTAATATGTTATGGTTTATATGTTTACGTCACCTTATGTGATTTGTAGGCTTAATATAGACTTGAGATCTCCTAATTTATTCATCTTAAATTTATCATGCATGCATTCTTCAAATCCATCACACAAAATTTCTAGGAAACGAATAATATCTTCCTAACTTTTATCTTTATCTTCTATATCTTTTATCTTCTTAAGGAGATCTTTTAGAATCTTCAAAATCTTCCATCTTTTGAAGAATTCCAACTTTGCATTTAAGTCCTTCTTGTTTCATTCTTTTATTTATTTTGTCTCATCAAATCAATAATTTCCAACAATCTTCCCCTATTTGATGATGACAAAACAAACAAAGTCTTGTACGAACTTCATCATAAAGCCAAAGCTTCCCTTGAAGTTGAGATGTGATCATCTCCCTAAATGAAACAAAAACTTCCCCTTAATTCATATTTCCTTTGTAACCTTGAACATGCCACCACACACAATAAGCTGCAAATCAATAAACCTATAATCTTCTTCCCCTTTTTGTCATAATCTAATAAGGGTCTTCTGTAGATATGTAACTTGCATCATAATAGCTACAAATCATATACCACAACTACTAATCCATCCTTCCAATGACTCAAATTTCCCTCTATAACACCCTCAAATTTGCAATGCATCAGAATACAACATTGGGTTGTTATTTCATAATATAAGCTCACGAGTCATGTTAAACGACATTCAATTATTATTAAAAAGATCATAGTTACAAGCTCCCAATAACTTTATAAAAACTCATTTCAAAATAATCCACTACATGTTTAAGTTTCTTTAAAAGAAAACATTTTATCATATGTGCAAAGTTCACCAAGTCTACGTCCTTCGATATCCGCATTCCATCCCATCCAAGCTAGCAAGTATATACTTGAGATAAACATGCTAAAAACGTCAACAAAAATGTTGGGTGAATCCATAGAGTTTATAACAATCATTTTGAACACAAGCATAGCAAAACATTTAGTTCATAGAACAATCACAACGATGCTAGAGCCACGAACCGAACCTTAACCATGTGCCCAACCTGGAGTGCTAACACTCCCAATACTAAGTACAATATGTCTCAGTATGCCCTCGCAAGGAACACACGTCTGACAGGTCGTTAGGCCAAAATAGATCTATTATTATTGCATTAGCGTTCACCGGTTATCGGCGATTGACGGTTCATGAAGGAAGGGCCACAACAAATCACTCATAGCAACGATCACGTAATAAAATCACCTGTGTTTGATTTTTCCAAAACAAGCATGTATCTCCCTCGCGGGTTTTTAAAACATAAAAAGAATTAAATGCGAGGCTATGAACTCACCGTAAGTAGAAGATGATCGAGCGAGAAATCAATCAAGAGATGAAGTGCCAACGATTTAGCCGTGACCTATAAGACGTGACGCGACTTAGTATATTATATAAGTAAAACAATACATAAGAAAATTTTGACAAGTATAGGATATGTTTCTAAGATATGTAGCACATTGCACTTAGGCTTAGCCAAGGTATTTTTACTCCCCAACATGATGTGTGACCTGATCTTATATGGATTTAAGTAACTACCAAGTTTCGCCGTCTAATTCAAATTTTAGCTACGGTTATATCTACGTTTACAATTTTTAGACTAGACGTAAAAATTGAAATTCTGGAATTGACTCATGATCATCGACTTGTATCTCCTATTCTATAAATGGTATAAACACAAGGCCTTCACCTCTGGAAAGCTCTTGAAGTCTAGTTTCCACCTAAAACTCCAAATGTTTACCAATTTCTAGAAAAGATCAATTTACTATCGCTAACTCAAAACAGAAAACACCCCTTTGCAGAATTTAGTCACAATAACTGGACCATATCTCTTATTCCATAAAAGATATGAAGGTGACGTTTTCACCCCTGGAAAGCCACATGAATCTAGTTTTCAAAACATTAATCCAATCATTCATACCATTCACCAATCCACGGGAAATTGATTTTTACTAACTGAAGGTCAAACCAGATTATTAACTGAATTTCTTAGTTTTGCCGTTTTAGTCATAAATCCTAAACTAAAATAGAAATGAATGTGAGGCCAAATACTGGAACTTCTATAAGATGTCTAGTATTTATCCATGCTTTAAAACCCAAACTTTTAGTTTGAAAACCATGACATTAACACGTTTTCTAATCAAAGGTCCAGACTTGACCCATTTTCGTATTTTGACCATATCTCCCTCATCCGGAGGAATTGGTTGAGCATCCAACTATCACATGATGCTAAGACCTATATCTATCCACCCATGTCTTTTGTTTACAGAACCTAAGCCAAAAAGTTTGAGAAAACTACACGTTTACCTACTGATCTGGAAACAGTCCGCACTTCACTATTCCAATTCAATCCAAAACACTTCTAAATCCTAATTTAATCAATCACAAGGCCAAATTACTTCAATGCTACCTATCCCATAACATTACACATCACATACCTTAACTTACCAAGATTAATTATAAAAATTACTTACATGATCATAAAAGTAAAAGTCAATAACATGCATTAGCTAGAAAATTAAAACAACAAGTTAGGGTTTTAAAAGGAAATTTACCACACAAAATAAAATGGAGAAAGTAATCAATCACAACACCTAAGTGGTGTTTGTGGGCTGCCTATTCTTGTACACCAAAACCAAACAACTTGACTTGATTTTATTACTTCAATCTCTATCACATTCACTCCCAATTCATTCCTTGAAAACACTATTGCTCTCAATCAACCAAAAACCCCAATTCTTGATGATCTTAAAAATCTTGGCTTTCTTTAAACCACTTGCATGATGGTTTTTATGAATGATGGATAATTAGGGTTTATTATAGTAGTGATTTAGGGTTTATTGGAGGAGATTTGGTGGAGTTTTGAGAATGAAAATGCTGGATTTGGGTTAACAGTAGTCCCTGAACCAGGGAGAGGGATGAAGAAAATTTTGGTTGGTTTCTTATATTTTTAGGGAATGTGTGTTTTTAATTAGGTAAGATGGTATTTATAAGAGGGATAAGTATTAGTTGCTAAAAAAATAAAAAGGGATGTGTGGGCTCTTTGTACGTCCGGTTTTTAGAGGGTAGGGAGTGGGCATTGGCCCATTCCTACTTAACTAATAATACTCTTAAATCTTGGGCCCTAAAACCTTTCCTAGCCCGATACTTTTTCCTAAAACGCTATTTTTGTCTAGGTGCAATATAAATCACGAGAAAAACAAAAAAATACCAAAATAAAAATAATTTGGAAGGCCTAAATACGGAGTAATTGGTTTCTCGATCGATAAAAACGGATAATTTAAATTGTAAGATTCGCGAGGGTTTTAAAATTAACGATTTTAAATAAAAATCGATTAAGAAAATAAAATGAATGATTAAAAATTTAAAATTTAAAAATGATTATTTATTCGACCATATTTCATAAATATTTTGTAACGTCCATTAAAAATGTTCGTTTTGTTTATTATTAGACACCGGTATCACGTGTATACTTTATTCGTAAAATAAAATGTCAACTCGAATATTCACGTTAATAATATACGTTTTTAAATAAAATGATACTTTATTTATTAAATATTTTTATTAAGTAAATTTTGATATTTAAATTTAAAATAATTGGTATTGTGTCGGTACGCGTTGTTTTTGTTTTCAAGCCAAATAGATTTGAAAAATAATTAAAAAAATTATAACTGAGAATTAGGTAATAATAAGAATGACGATTTACTATTAAAATAAATTCCGAAAAATTACCGATTATGCGATAATTGTTTTTATATGACAATAAAAGATCAAACGGTCAAAAAATCAAGTCAAACATGAAAATAAATGGGTAAAATAGTTATTTAAACTTCCGAAAATTAACGGTTGTCACACCCTAGGTGGTGAAACTAATTCCCAAGCGTTGTCTCGTGTAAGTTAATTTAGTTCATGACGCATGGCCATTGTCCATCATTTATCCTTAAGTGCTTCTTCTACGCTCTTAGGTTCTAGGGTTGATATGAAGGCAAAGAAATTATTTTGAATATGTGACCTAAGTGTTCTTTGATTTATATCACCTATGACTCGATCTATTTGATGGTCACTTATTTCCCTTACTCTTTTTGACCTAGGATCTATTTCTTCTAGGTTGTCTATTGTTGGTTTGCTTACCTTAGAGGGTTGTGCTTGATTTTCTTCTATCTTGTCATCTAGAGTCTTTGATATATTTTCATTAAAAGTTACATCAAATCATTCATTAATTTTCAAGGTTTCTCCGTTAAATATTATGTATGCCTTTGAGGTCTGAGAGTATCCTAAAAATATTCCATTTTAAGATTTAGACTCATGTGTGGTGATGGTTCCGATTTGACATCTACAACCTAAAACTCTAAAGTACCCCATGGATGGCTTTCTACGCCTCATAATTTCATATGGTGTCTTATTTACGGTCTTTCTAATATGCGTCCTTTTCCAAATGTAGATTACGGTATTAAAGACGTAACATTAAATATTTTGTGGAATAGACTCGCGAAATCTATTTCCTTTTTATATATAAATAAATATAAATTAATATAAATATATAACAAGGATCAAAATCCACAAAATCAATGAAACCGGAAGTAGTATAGAATATTTCCGGGTCGTTAAGTCCCAACGAGGCTTGAATGGAAAATCGAATGACGAATTGATACTTGATGTTTGAATGACAAAGATTTGGATTCGATTTAAAATGCACAAGCAATTAAGGAAAACCTAACAACGAAAGCTATTAAAGATTTAAACCTAAAATGAGACGGGAATGTAAAAACGCGAGCTAAAATAAAAACTAAATTATCAAAAATTAAACCCTAAAGTGATAAAAATGCTTAACTGTTAAGCAGTTTGAGCTCAAATAAGCTAATGGAAAATGGAACAGACAAGTTGGGCACTAAACCTAATAAGCAAATGCAAACAAAGATAAGCAAGGTAAATAAGCTAGAACAGGCCTAGACAAATCTAATAAGCTAAACTAACCCTAAATAAGCAAATTCAACAAGCAATTAAGCTAAATTTAAGCAAGAGAAACTCAGCAGTACTAACTTAGAGTTAGTACTGCTAGCTTAGAGTTAGTACTGCTAGCTTTGAGTTAGTACTGCTAGCTTTGAGTTAGTACTGCTAGCTTTGAGAAAACACAATGAAATAGGAACTAAGCAAATAAGCTAAAACAGATATTTAACTATCCCTAATAAGCACTCAGACATAAGAATAAGCAACTAGAATAAACTAGAATGGCAAATAAGCTAAAAAAACTAAAAACGGCTAAACTCTTGAAATTACTTTGAAAAGGCGAATAAACTTAAATAAGCTCTACTAAAGACAGTAACGAAAATGGGCTCAATCTACTCTAAAAAGCTAAGCAAATCTTAAATAAGCAGAAACAATAAGCTAATAAGCAAAAATGAACTAACAGTACTAACAGTATTAACTACCAGTACTAACCTGGAGTTAGTACTGTTAGTTGAAAATCCCAAAAGAGAACTAGCAGTACTAACTATGGGTTAGTACTGCTTGTTCCAAACACCCCTTAAAGTTTTCAAAAATCATTTTTCTTTTTGATTCAAGCTGATTTGATCCTGAATTGTTAAGAACAGATTATCAAATAACAAAATAAGACACTTATAAGCAGATTTCATCAAAATAAGCAATAAATAAGCTGAATCATTTTCAACAGTATTAACACATAACTAACATTACTAACGAAAAATTCACAAATTCACTTTTAAACAAACCAACTAAGCAAGATAAGCACAATAACATGCATTGATAAAGAATAAATAAGGCAAATGATATGTAAACAAATCTGGCACAATCAGCAGTTCTACAGTAAAATAAAAAAATAAAAAAGAGACTTACAACACCCTGCCTCGGCAACAGGTAAACAAAGCGAGACTACAAGCTCAAGCAAATATAAAACAAGCAGAGAGAGTCCATAAAGGCCTATCCAAAACTGGCTTAACATCCATAAGCTATGGTATAATTATGAGGTAGATCTTTTTTGATCTTTATCTTAACAATATTCTTTTAGTTTACTTAATGAAAACAGCTTATAAACAAGCTTAAGTGAGAGCTTCTTAAACACATTTTAAACACAAATCAAACACTTAAGCAGTTGAATTTAAAAACTTGACTTTTTAACTCGTAAACTTCAAACTTTCATTAATTCTTAAAAAGAGTACAAGGCAGTAAAATAGACTGAATAAAATGCAAAAAAAATGACTTGATAAAAATTACAATCAAACTAAGATAAAGCTAAGATTTTCTATATGATCGCCACAAGGCTTACAAAAGGCTCTATTTATAGCCGAAGTCTTCTCTTCTTGGTCTTCTCACCTGTGCTTCTTTTGTGAGAGCTTCACTAGGTGTTTTTGTTGTGTGAGGTGATTCTAAAACAAATCCCAGCCTTTAATTTCTTTTGTGCTTCTTTTGAGTCAATCACAGCCATCGAAAAGCTTGGAAAGTGGTGGGATTGCCAACTTGGCAATTATACATGGGGAGGTGGTGATAGTAGAGGAGGGGGAGATGTCTGACCCAAGAGGTTGTAGAGGTTGCAGGGTAAAAGGGTGGAAAGACACCCGTGAGTTGTATCTGGGCTTAGTTGGGCGGGAAAAATGGTTTTGGGTAAGTTGGCAGCTTTGGCCCCTCATCTCATATAACTTCATTATAAACTTCGCCCTTTTATGACACAACTTTAGGGGTTTGGCAGAACTGGCCCCTAAAGTTATACTTCACCCGGTATGCAATTTCAGTCCTTGTCTTTTATTCTCGTAATACAACTTGAGGTTTGGCAATTTTAGTCCCTCAAGTTGTATTTTCTTCACTTGGTTGACTTTTGACTTTGTCGGGGTTGACTTTCTGACTTTGGCTGACTTTGTCTTCGATTTGACTTTGTCTTTTCCATTCCGTGCTTGGTTTTGTCTGTTTTTGGCTTTCTTTTTGTCCTTTTCTTGAATATCCGTCTCCTGCACAATACAAATGCAAAACATACAAATACAATGTATTTTTGGTACGTCTTTAGTCATTTAAGTCCGTTTTTGATAGAAAATGGTATGTGTAATTAAGCACATACCAGTCCCACTTCAATAGATCAAATTCCTTAAACTTGTTTAAGGTTTAGTTATATTAGATAAATTTAACACAACTATAGTAGAAACTGTGTTTGAATGTATTAAAGATTATGCGGAATCTAATCTTTAATATTAAGAAGAAGTATCAATGAAACATACAATTCAACAAATAAGCTCCAATATTATTAATGATAATAATACGAATACTCTCAAAGTATTAGGGTTACAAAGACCTTGAAGCTATGAATTATACGATAAAAGATATCAAACTCTATGCCCTAGGACCCCCTTTTTTACACCAAGGAGCCCTAGTCGACTTACAATACTTTCTTAAGTATCCATAATCTTTAAAAAAAAATTAACTTAATACATATCATATAAGAAGTACTAACAACAAACAGTACTAACTTATTAACCTTAGCAGCATTAACTTATCTCTGAGCAGTCTTAACCTTGAGCAACACTAATATTTACTAGCAGTAGTAACTTTGTACTAACGGTAGTAAACACTTAGCATATTTTCACTAGTAGTACTAATATTCACTAGCGGTACTAATATTCACTAGCAGTAGTAAACACTTAGCATATTTTCTTTGAAGTTCATGAGCATCACTAAATCCAGCTGATCAGCATTAACACAAACATGAGCAGCAACAATTCTAACAGCATCAAAAAGACTTTTAATCTTAACAATCCTCCCTTAAACTTGATATTCTTCTTCAAAATCATCAAGTTTCTTCATTTAAAGTTTCATCAACACTAGGAGGATGCTTAGAAACACTTCTTACTTTTTAAGCTGTTTCATGATTAATTTAAGAAACTGATAAGCCATTTCACTTTCATAGTCAATCATAAGCTTCTTTTCCAATATCATTGAAAGTGTAGATGGTATAAGGGGATACGTCTTCTCTACCAACATATAAATATGCACATGTTGCATCATCAAGGAATGTACTCCACAAGAGTCATACAACTTCCAATTCAACACTTTGTAATCTTGTTGATTCCTCCATACTTTATCTTCTATACGTGATTCAAACATTGTTTTTAAATCACCCCATAACAACAAATTTAAGTCTTCCACTGGTCTTGTTGACTCATATTTAGCTTTTACCAAATTGTACAAATCTTCCCTGTCAAAACTTTTAAGCATTTAACTAAAGATCATGTACATTTGAGACTTTCCATCAGCTCTCGTTATTTGATAATAGCTTTTCCTTCCTTCTTTATGAATCTTCCAGCCAACAATACTTGGAGACTTAACAGCCAAAGGTATAGCATCAATTGCTACTACTACTTCTTCTTTCATCTGAATGGATTTTCATAAACTATTTTAAGCATTGCTGTTTCTTTGTCATCTTCTACTTTTGCTTCTTTGTAACTTCTTGAATCAGCCACTGTTCCTGCTACCTTTTTCTTTGCCTTCCACCAACTCTGTCTAAAAGTCTCAAATGTATTACCCTTTAAATGCTCTTCAAACATCGCCTTGAAAGAATCAAACTCTTTCAACTCAAATCTTTGAGATTGTATTCTTCCCATGTTCTTTAGGTAAAGTACACCATTATCTTCGCTGTTGAGCTTTTGTGGTGGTTTGTTTCTTTTCTCTCTGCTCTTTTAGCTACAAATACTTTCTTTTTTTCTCTAAGAATTGATGAAATAAATAGCTTATCTTTAATAGACAACTCTTCTTGTTCTAGTGCTTGCATTCTTATTATCCAATAGATGAATCATCATCAATCTTGCCTGTATATCATACCCATGTTTTCAATCAAGGCATAATGGCTTCTTCTCTTTTTTAGGCTTTTCCTCTCTTGCAAGTCTTTCTCTGCATCAAATTCAGCATTGTAAATATAAAGCAGTTTTCTCATCAAGCTGATTTGATCTTTCTTTTTCATAGGCTTTAACAGTTAATATCCCTTTACCTTTCCTGTGATTGTTGTGAAGATAGTTGTAAAAATATTTTTGTTGTAGATTCACCCCGCTCCTTTAGTAACAACCCCTTTCATCTTGGGTTTTGTACTTTTCAATTCTCTAAGTGCTTGAGCCAAAGTAATATCATCAATATATTTACAGGTAGCCAGATTGTTGTAGCAGCACTAATAGTTGTTGCAAGCAGTAACAGTCAACTATAATTACCATAAGCATCACTAACTTGACCAGCATCAATAATTTTCTTATAAGTGTTAATAACTTTAACTACTTCTTCAACAACATCTTGTTCTTCAACAAACATCTCCACATCATCTAAAACATTAACAGCATGAGCACTTACCAGGGTAATTTCTTCATCAGCATCAATAGCATCAATAGCATCAATCCTCCCCTGTTTGGATGCATCCTCACCCAAACTTTCTTCATTATCAGAGGATTCTACCCTACCAGTCAAACCAACTTTGTATAATCTCTTCATCTTATGAGTTTTCTTGACCTATTTTTCTTTTCAAGCTTCTTGACCCTCCTTTTCAAACTAGGATTTCTAGACTGAGGTACCTGAGTATCCTTTCTTTTAGGCTTCCTAGGTTGTTGTGTCTTTTGAGGTTGAGTTGATGGTTGAATAAAGGTAAGGTGTGTGATGGGGATCAGTTGGAATTGCTGAACCTTCACCCGATTGTGATTGGTTTTGTACCACCATTGTTTGAAATAAAGGTGTTACTCTACCAGAAAAACTTTTGCATATCCTTCTCAGATTTCCAAAAATCTTTTTAGTGTGAGAGGGTGCAATATATATTCTCTTGTGAGTTGGCAGCCCATCAAGTTGTTGATCTAAAAATACTTGTATAAACCTTGGATACATCAAAAATTCGCCAGAAAAATTATCCATGTTTCTAATCATACTTTCAAAAATGAATTTTGAAAAATTGAACTTCTGGTTTGTAGCTAAGCAGATAATGGCAGATGCCAAAGTGCTACTAAACTCATTCCATACAGTAGTCTTTGGACTTAGACACTATTAAATAGTATGAATTAGAAATTTCCATTGTGGAGAAAAGAATGGTTTATAAAAAGTTAATTTTTGTGAAATTTTCTCATACCCCATCAATGCAAGTTGTTCAAAAATGGTAGAATTTGGTAAACAATCAACACCTTCCTCATCTTCTAGTTGAAGATCTCTTCTACATATGAATTCAGTTAATGATTACTTCTTGCCCATCTACTAGTGCAGTAAACTGTTCTTCTCCATTGATAGTTTTGGCAATGACAGTAGACCAGAACTGTTCAATGCAAGAAATATATATAGTAAGATTAACCGTTAATGCATATCTTATTAGGTGTGCATTCAAAAAATCTACAATTTGTTCAAACCCATCACTCTCTGTGGGTTTAGACAAAAACGCGACCATATTATGAGTATCTGCAAACTTTAGATTCGCCATTTGTGTGGATTTGATAATGGTTGATAAAATTGAGTAGGATTTGTATTAGAGAGTATATGAGAGAATGAATATTCAATTAATTGATAATGACTGATTAATCAATTTAAACAAGTATTTTATGGAAAATACCCTTAACAACCAAGGCGAGTAACACAGCATGTAAGTATGCTTAGCAGCATAACATTGAGTCATCTTATTAAACTCAATTCCATCCAAATAGCTTTCCCATACATCAATCTAACACTTTTCTTAATATCATCAAAATGTTAGCCCAAAAACAAGAAACACAAGCCAAAGCAAATTTCACAATTATACAGTATTAATTATACCAGCAGGTATTGTAATAACAACAGTAGGAAACTTAGCAGTATTAATATAACCAGCGATACTAATATACTTAACACAATAAACTTATAATGACATAAATAACAGTACTAATTCATTCAAAACTCTACAAAAACATAAAATAAGAAAAAAAAAAAAATAAAAGCCTTATAAAGATTTAAGCATACTAATACTATACAATCAAATATTGAAATCTACTTACATCAAAAGCTTTTGTAAGCAAATCTGCAACATTCTTGTCAGTATGAATTTTGAACCATTTGAATCAATTTTTCTTCTTCATTGCATTCTTAAATAAAATGATGTCTGAGCTCTATATCTTGTTTTTTTTAATGAAAAACATGATTTTAATTATGCAAATAGTACTATTATTGTCAATAAAGATCTTGGTATGCGTAAAATTATACCCATAATCAAGTAGTTGATTCTGAATCCAAAGCACTTATCCACATCAACTTGAAGCAGCCACATACTCAGCTTCTGTTGTGGAATTTGTAACCACTGTCTGTTTCTTGCACTGCCATGATATTAATCTACATCCAAGGAATTGACAACCTCCTGTTGTAGACTTCCAATCCAAGCTTGCTCCAGCATAATCACTATCAGTGTATGCTACCAAATCAAAATGAGAATCTTTTAGATACCAAAGGCCTAATTTTGATTGACCTTTTAAGTACCTAAAAATCCTTTTCACAGCATAAAGACGTGAAACCTTTGGATTGACTTGGTATCTAGCACAGACACACATTGCAAACATGATGTCAGGTCTTGAAGATGTAAGATACATTAATGAACCAATCATTGACCTATACATATGAACATCCACTTCTTCACCATCTTCATCCTTGAGCAGAGGCTTTTGAGTTTCCATTGGTGTGCTTGCAGTCTTGACTTCAGTAAACCCAAATTTCTTTAATATATTTATCTTGACTAATAAATATGCCATCCTTCTTCTGCTTCACTTGTAATCCCAAGAAGAATGTAAGTTTTCCCATAGAACTCATCTGAAATTTCACATGCATCAACTTCTCAAATGCGATTCATAGCTCCTTCTTTGTTGAACCAAAGATGATATCATCTGCATAAACTTGGACCAGCAATATATCACCTTTGTGCCTTTTGATGAATAAGGTCTTCTCAATTTTCCCTCTTTGAAACCCATTGTCCAACAGATATGTTGACAAGGTTTCATACCAAGCTCTATGAGCTTGATGTAGTCTATACAATGCTTTTTCAACCTTTTATTCTCTATCAGCAAAGTCTGGATCTTCAAATCCTGGTGGTTGACATACATACACTTCTTCTTCAATCTTCCCATAGAGAAAAGCACTTTTTACATCCATTTGATACACCACAAAATCTTTAAATGAAGCATAAGCTAAAAATAGCCTAATTGCTTCAATTCTTGCAATAGGGCAAAGACTTCATCATAGTCAATCTCTTCTTCTTGTGTGTACCCTTGAACAACCAATTTTGCTTTATTTCTTATCATAATTCCCCTTTCATCTTTTTTATTCCTGAAAACCCATTTAGAGCCTATAGCTCTTTTTCCATTTGGTAAATCCACTAAAGTCCAAACTTCTTGTAACTTGAATTGTAGAAGCTCTTCCTGCATAGCCTCTATCCAGCTTGGATCCTTCAACGCATGAATTACCTTTTTAGGTTCTTCCTGTGATAAAACGCAAGCAAACAAGCATTTTTGAAGGTCTTTATGGTTTGTTCTTTGTTGAATAGTACTGAAAAACCCATGCTCCTCTAAATTATTTTACATCTTTCTTGTTTGTGTAGCTGATTGCAAATCTCCAATCAATTGATCAAGAGGATGATCTTTATGAATTCTTGTAGTTGGATTAGGACTGACTTGGATTGTTGTATCTAAATTGTTCATGTCAGCCACTACACCATCATCTTCATCATCTCTTGAGAAGTCAAATATGTTATCATCTTCCAAAGCAGGCATATTTGGATCAGATTGAAGTTCACTGCTTGTTTTTTCACCAACAACATTAACCTCATTTATTCCAGCAGCATTAACAGTTGAACTAACAGTATTAACATTACCAGCAGTATTAACATTGTTAGTGCTGTTAACATTATTTTTCTTCTCGTGATCTTTATATTCACTTTTTTTCTTGGATCTTTATCAACCTTCTTTCCATCATCACTTGAAGGTTTGGATCCATCATCATGAGAACTCTTTGGATCTTGGGAATATGGTGGATCAGCAGTCCATAATGGTAGCAAAATGTAATCTTTGATAGGTTTTGTCTCATTTCTAGCTTAACCTGCATTATCACTTGCTTTTGTACCTGCAAAACCATTAGACTATGTACCTGCAACAATTGGCTCATAATTCATTGTTCCTGTTAGTGCATCAATATCAAATAGCCAATCTGGTCCACTACCCACAACATTAGGTGTACTCTCACTAAACCTAATATGCAAGTTTTCTTCCACTATCCTTGTTCTACTATTGAATACTCTAAAGGCTTTACTATTCAAAGAGTATCCAACAAAGAAACCTTCATCGGCCTTACCATCGAAATATGCTGAAATGATCAATGGTATTAAGAATGGTATACAGGACACCCAAATGGTCTCATAAAACTTAAAGTTGGTGTTCTACCATGAAAAGTTTCATATGGGGTCTTGTTATGAGGCTTAACTACTAACACTCTAATTTTTCACAATAGCAAGAGTAATACAGCTGTCGCCCAAAAGAGTGGCAACTTAGAATCAGCTAGCATAGTCTTAGCAGCCTCAATTAGTGTCCTATTCCTCCTCTCAGCAACCCCATTTTGTTGAGGAGTTCTAGCTACACTAAATTGTCTCAAAATACCGTTCATCTCACAAAATTGATTCATTTCTCTGTTTTTGAACTCAGTTCCATTGTCACATCTAATCACCTTAACCTTGTGATCTACTAGATTTTATATCCCAGTTATAAAGGACTTAAGAATGCCACTAATCTCATCCTTGGTAGCTAGAAAGAAAACCCATGTAAACCTACTGTAATCATCTATGACAACTAGACAATACATTTTCTTCTTAAGGCTTTTTACAAATGTTGGACCAAACAAGTCCATATGCAACAAATGTAAATGAAGACTAATTGAGTTCTCTGTTTTAGACTTACAAGAGGCTCTGTGTGTTTTCCCATTTGACAAGCAACACAAGTTTGATTATTTTCAAAAAGTTTGGAAGGTAAACCTCTTACAAGATTTCCCTTAACCAATTTATTTATGGTTTTAAAATTTAAGTGACCTAGCCTTCTATGCCAAACTTTAGATTCATCAGATGTGGCTTTTGCAAAAAGATAAGTTAAACCTCCTTTAGGAACTATGTTCTTTAAATCAACATTATACATATTATTTTTTCTAGGAACTCTAAGTAAAACTTGACTTTCATCAATTAACTTAAAGTTTGGAGATAAAACAATACATTTAGTGTCATTAAAAAGAATAATATTCTTTTTATCACACATTTGTGAGACACTAAAGAGATTAAACTTTAACTCTCTCACAAAATACATATTTTCAAAATCTAGATTACTAGTTTTAATGGTACCTTTTCCTGTGATTTTCCCTCCCTTAGGGTTCCCTTCAAAAGCAACATATCCTCCATCTATCTCTTCATAGTCTGTAAGATAAGACATATTCCCTGTCATGTGCCTTGAGCATCCACTATCAATCACTCCTTGATCTTGTAAATCCATTTGTGGATTGCCCTACACAATAGTTAAGAAAATCAATTTCTTTTGGGGACCCAAGCCATCATTGACTTGGATCTGCCTTGTGCATCAATATAATCAAACTTTTTTAAGGTGATTGATGTACTGTTGTGTTTAGAAACATGGTCTAAGACTTTATGCTTTGGTTTCTAAACCCAACAAGCTGAGGCCTTAACAACATTAAAATTATTTCCCTTAACAGCATTAACTACTGCTTTTGGCCTAGCAGTATTAATTTTTTTTTACCCTTAACAGTATTAACCATTTGATTAATACTACTGTTTTTAAATGTTGTGTTCTTATGAATGGGCCTCTTAACAGTTGAATGTGATGGTTTAGAAAGATATGAAATTGGTCTAGCAGCATTTACTGTTGTTTTTGAATGAGCAGTATTAACTTGTCTAGCAGTATTAACCAATACTGCTGTTTTAGAAATATTTGTCTAGCAGTATTAATTGATACTAAGCCAGACTTCATTAGTACTGCTCTTGGAACCAAGTTCTTTTTAAGCTAGGGGTGAGTCTTTTTAGCAAAGTTTTGATGATTCACCTTTTGAGAATTGTTCCAAACAGGTTTTACCATCCTTTGATTTTGAAACTGTTTTTGATGGTAATTGCAATCAACCTACAAATGATCAAAGCTTCCTCACACATAACAGGCCTTATTAAACATCTCAAAATTGCTTTCTAGTTTTTGAGACATCATATTGTTATAATTTCTTTTGATTTCTCTTGGTCTGTGAGTGTTTTGCATGTTGCATCAACTTGTTTAATAGTTTTCCTAGCAGTTTTCTCTTGTTGTTAAAGATTATGAACTCTTCTTACCAATACTAGGGCTAACTAATTTTCTCTTTTTAGTTTTAGGCTAGACACATCCTCTCATCATCATCATGACAGGCCCATTTCACCAATACTTGGGGCATCATCATACTCCTACACTACCTTATGTCTTCTTCACTAGAGATAGCTTCTAACGTTCTCACTAACAGGCTTATTAACAAATTCACTAAACCAGTAAAGACTAGTCAGTGATTGGAGACAATAAAAATTTTCCTGTGTAGGAGGTGAACTGCATAAAATTTTCATATCCTAAATTAAATGTTTCTGCAATTGGCAACTCACTGACGACTCTAATGAGCTTGTTTAACTTTAGATGCATGTTCAAATTTAGTCTACATAAGTTGAATGCCATGTATTTCATTTTTGAACTATTTCAAGCTTCTTCCTAAGCTCTCTAATAGTTTATTTCTCCTATATGAATTTCAAATTTTAAATCCGCTTAATATCTTGAAATAAATAAAAACTCATTTTGCTTTATAAACTTTAAAGTTTTTCCTTCTACTGACTCTAAACCTGTCTTATAACCTAGAACCATTAACTCAGATTTCTTTAAATATTTTAATAGTTGATCATTTTGAGATTTAAGAAGTTCAACAGTTTCCAAACAAGATTTTGAACAAATAGAATCATTGGATACCTTTGAGTCAAGACTTGAAGATGAGAAAGCCATGAGTGCATAATTAGGCCCTTCCTCTGCCTGATCACTCCAGTCATATCCACCAAGACCATCACATGATACCAAAGCTATGGAAGTAGATGTTTCCATAGGCACACTCCTTCTTGAGCTTTCCTTGTTCTTGTTGTCTTGATTTCTTGGAGCTCTGCACTCCCTAGCAAAATGTCCCCTCTTGTGTATAACAACCCACAATTTTCCTCAATGTAATTATCTATCTATTAAATTAGATTCAATTTTCATCACTGTAATTTCCATCTATTAAATTAGATGCAACCATTTTCATGGAAAGATTTTTGCTTTATTCCATCCATAATGTAACGTAACTTACATTACCAAAGTAAACAAGCTCACGCAACCTACCAATGCCAATTTTATCAACGTTTATAGCAACTAAACGTTATAATATGTCAAGCAATATGTTTTAATCACCATTTTACCATATGTTATCTATTTAACGTACCTTTCATAACATTTAATTCAAAACGGATTTCATACGTTAACGTTTATATCAAAACCCCGATTTCATGTAAAGTTTACATACAATACAAATGTACAAGCTTTTAAGGCATGTGTACAAGGAACAATGTCATGACTTTTGAATATTACTTCCCTTCTAAAACCAATGTTACAGACCCTTGAAGCACAATGTACAAAACCAGCAATGCCATAGAATTTAAATATAACATTTCCCTCCATTGTTAAAAGATTTTGTACAACCCTCTTAACACAGTTACAAGCTCTCAAGGCACAAAATCTGAATCCTATTTCCCTCTAACACCTTCCTAACCCGAAAAGACCAACCCAAAAACCCAAAGCAAACCCAGATGCCACATTAACTAGTTCGAAAACAAGTTCATTTTAAAATTTTTTTCAGAAACTGAACAGTTGAAATAAAACATAGATCTGGGCAAAATCATTAGGTGTTGGTAAGTAAGAAAAAATACTAGGATGTAGCCCTAGGTCTTTGTGATCATATATGCTGGTCGACTCGACCGATTTCGAAAGTCCGGATGAATTAGTTATAGCTGAAATGGCAAAGGTGCGCAAATTCTGCACACCTGTAGTAAATGGTTGTTATCTCTAGATTTTTGTATAGTAACCCCTAAATATGTAAAACTAAACGTTGTAGAGGACTCAAATATCGAACCATGCTAATTGGTTTGAGCTTAATCGGAATTATAATTTGTAAATGACAACCATTTCACCGAGACTGATGATGGCTGTCCAAAAACAGCCATGACCTTTAATGATGTATCAACCAAGCACCCTCACTACCACCTTATCACCACCTTGGGCTCCAAGTAAAACTCCTTAGGCACCACTCTTCACTCCTTGGCCACTACTCCAAGTTTACTTGGCCACTACTCCAAGTTTACTTGGCCACTACTCCATAGTTTACCCCTTTTTCATTTCTGACACCCTATAGTAAATATCCCTGTAACCACACCACTTACCTCATAACTCACCATGAAATTCAAACACAAAATGAAATGGTGTTCTACTGAGATAAGTAAGAATATGAAAAGGTTAAGCTAGTAGAAATCCAAGGATTAAAGAAAGAGAACACTGATGTCATCTCCTAAGGAATTCATGTTTTGTTTGACCCATTTCATCATTTCGTGTACTAGTAAGTCTTCTATCTAGTTCAATAAGCTCTAGTTATGTTTAAGATCATGTATGAACCTTGGTATTTAAATCCTTTTGACAAGCCAAACCATGTTAGAAACATAACTAAAACCGAACCCTAATATCGACACTTTAAAACTATAAAAACCCTAAAATAGGCTCTTTTTGTAAACCTAATAAGCTATAAGCCATAAGCTGTTGTAATAAGCTATTTCTATAAGCTCACTTATCACTTTTATAATCATTAAAACTAATCCTAAAAGCTCTAGACCCATCCGGGATAAAATTTCTAAAACAAGACAACCTATTTTGGATTTTTAAGCTCATAAGCTCTTTTCATAAGCTACAAGCTCGTAAAACTTACCTATTTTAGCTTATAGTAATAAGCTATAAGCTGCAAATTGATTTTGAGATCAAAAATACAAGAATTATGGATCTTGGACTTAAAATGCAAAACGTTTCATGCAAAGGGGTATATATTGTAACATTTTGAACTTATAAACTAGAGGGGCTGAAAGTGTAAGTATCCTAAAGTTAAAACCACAAGGGCCTGTTTTGCCATATTTCATAGTTAAAGGTTTAAATGTTTTAAATATAAAGTAAAGGGTTAAATTTGGGTATATATTGTCATTTTCATATTCTCAAGGGTATAAAATGTAATATTTTTATATTAAGTATAATATTTAAATATTATAAGACTCGATTTTATTAAAGCCCGACACATTTGTCGTTATCATTTATCGATCGAAACATCATAAAACAATTATGTTATATATATAACATAATTTATCATCTACTAACTTTTGAAGAAACTTAAAAGATAAAATCTTATCATTTACACTATAACATCACGTTACTAGGAAATTTTATGTGAGGGACTTCATTTGGGTAGACGTTTTGACGAGTTGCTGGATTTACGATTTAAAGTGTCCTAGCTCCTCAAACGTTTACTACATGACCTCTGGATTATGATAGCCCGAACAGTGATACGATATTTTCACAAGTTAATAAACCAAATAAACATTTACGTCAAACTTTATGAAATAATGTTTTGGAATATCAATGATCAAACTGAGACTTGACATATTACCCCAGGTTGCGTGACGAGGCTGTTTACTCTCATTTGAATTAAATTTCAAATCAATCAACTACCTTATCAAGGTGAGTTCATAGTCCCACCTTTACATGTTTTCTAAATCCCGTGGGGAGATACATGCTATAAACCATGATACAAAGTAATTTTTCAACGAATGCCATCCTCATATATTTATTGCCTAAGTTTGGCCTCCACTAAGCAATATTCTATCATGAACCATTAGTCACTTGCGAGTGAACGCGAATATTGTGGATAGATCTATTGGGGGTGACGACTCCCATTGGTGTACCCGTACATGGGGTAACCAAACGCACTATATTTAAGAACAATGGGTAACTTTGGTAAGTTACCTTTCCATGAGGACATTTGTTCCTCACTAATGTCACTGAGGTGATTTCCATGTTAATGTTTGGTTGCATGAGCTTAGGGCAATAATACCGTTTTCCATGATAATTGTAAATGCATACAATTATTACCACTTATGATGACTTGTATTCAACCATTACATTACAAACCTATGAATTTCACTCAACCTTTGGGTTGACTCTTCTAGCATGTTTATCTCAGGTAACTAAGCAACGCTATGGCACGGAGTGGCATTGGACTTGAGAACGCCCAAACTTGTTATCATTCAACTTTATGTTTTCAATGTATCTTGTGACCTCTCTTTTGTAAAACTCTGATATTATATTGAATGATAACATAATTTTCTAAAACGTCTCTTTTGAGTCGTTTTCTATAATTATGAGTGTTGATTTATGAAGTAATACCCCAAATTAGCTTTCGCTGCTATATGTCAAAGAAAGGGTGTTACAGATTGGTATCCAGAGCCAGGTTTATAGAGAACAAGGTTAAAACCTAAACTATAACTATTTTCCATCCAAAAAGTCCTTCGTGCCACTATTAAAAGGTTATGTTACCCCCCGTTTATGAGTTTGGTGTTGGCAAAAAACCTAAAATATTCACCATTTTGAGATCATTTGGTAGACTCTACTTTGCAACTGTTTGTAAACAATCATGACAAGATTTCAAAAGGATCTGAAATATGTATCTTTGTAGGATATTCAAATCAAAAAAGGGTATAATATATACAGTTTAGAAATAAAAACATGTTCTATTCGAGAGATGTCAAATTTTATGAAAATATATTTCCTTTGAAAATGAAAAAACAATCTGATGCTACTCCAAACTACGTTCATCTAAATCTCTCAAGAGTCAATACTTTTAAATTTTTTGATACCCCTATTTCTAATTAAAAAACCTGCGGGTCATTTCGTGAATGATGCATAGATTGATTACCCTGAGTGACAATGAAAACTCTCTTGCTCCTGAAGGCGCAAGTGAGGATGCCAGTGATAGTGATTCCACTTCACTCGAGGACTTCAATGTTGAAACCGGTAGAAAGTTAGTAACCTCACCCTATGATGACATTATCGTAGAGTAATCTTTCACTTTTGAGGACAATCACAACATCACTACTGTTAATAGTGATTAACCAAATCTTAGAAAATCTTCTAGGACCTCCAAACTGCCTACAAAACTCTCGGACTATGTTCTTGATGATAAAGTCAAGTATGGCATAAACAAACATGTCAATTACTCCTATCTAAGTGAAGAAAACTATTTACTTGAGCTTTCTGACTGATAACATTCTTGTTTAGCAATGACAGTCATGATGCTGAATGTTTGACATTACAAACTTGAACATGAGCATGTGATAATGAATCCGACTTAGCTGGAACGAGGCTGCAACACCAAAAATTGTACCTGCATTTAAATGTTAGTAATAAAGAGCAGATATGGATGATATATCTTTGTCATTCGTTGATTTTAGGTTGCAATAACCATCGGTTCCCTGTTTTATAGTATAAATACTATACTTACAATCAGGTAGATTCAAAGAATCTCCTTGACAAGGTTTCACAGCTGTTAGGAATTATGTTTTCCTGAGTTAGTACTATTAGTATTAGTTAGTTAGTACTACCAGTATATATGTTAGTATTGGTAGTAGAGTTAGTACTGTTAGTGGTAAGTTAGTACTGCTAGCATATATAGATAGTACTGCTTAAGTGATATGCATGAGATATATTAGGAATAGATATGCATGATCACTTAACGCATTTTGTAAGCCCATTAGGGTTTCCTTGGTGTATAAAAGGAACCCTACGACACTAGTTAGATATACAAGTTTCACAAACATTTATAGTTAGTATTCTGTAACATAGCAGATTAATTGTAATCAAATATCTGTTTTATTCACTGTTCTTCTTACCAGTATAAGTTAGTTTCCGCATAACTTATATTGTTCATAGTCATTGTTTCTCTTGTAGTTAGTTTGGATCTATCCAGATTGACTACCACCCTTAACAGGCTTGAAAGATCTATTCAGACTGGGATCAACAAGTGGTATCAGAGCTTGTTGAGAAACTCTGAGTAAGAAGAATCAAAATAGATCTGTTATAAACCTTTACCTTTCAGATCTATTCAATGGCAGGAGAATATGAATTTCATGATGATAATCCACCACTACCACCACCACCAGTTACACCTACACAACAAGCCCTTCATACTTTGTCAACCATTAAACTCCCTATTCTGAAGAAAGGTGAGTATGACATATGGGCCATGAAAATGGAACATTACTTGGGGCATACAGACTATCCTATATGGGAATTAATAAAAAAGGGAAATGGTCCAGTACAAGTCTCAACAGATACAAATGGACAAATAAGGGTTTTGCCTCCTAAAACTGCTGAAGAGATTTTGGCTAGAGAAAGAGAAAGAAAAGTAAGGACTACCTTGCTCATGTCTATACTAGAAGACCATTTAGCAAAATTTCACAAAATGACTGATGCTAAAGAAATGTGGGAAGCTATCAAATCCAGATTTGGTGGCAATGATGAATCTAAGAAGATGCAGAAATACATTCTCAAGCAACAATTTGAAAGCTTTTCTGTATCCAACTCAGAAGGATTGCACAAAGGTTATGACAGGTTTCAGAGTCTTCTGAGTCAACTTGAGATTCATGGTGCAGGTGTCTCCACTGAAGATGCCAATCAGAAGTTTCTTAGGTCTTTACCTGCTTCCTGGTCCCAAGTATCCTTGATAATGAGGACCAAGCCAGGAGTAGATACTCTTAGTTTTGATGATCTCTATAACAATCTTAGAGTCTTTGAGTCTGATATTAAAGGCTCTACTGCATCATCTTCCAGCACACAGAATGTGGCGTTTGTTTCTTCTGAAAGCACTAACAGTACTAATGATGTTAGTACTGCTTATGGTGTTTCTACTTCTTCTGGCCATAACTCACAAAAGGAAGGATCTTCATCATACACTGATGAACTCAAGTACTCTTTCTTTGCTAATCAATCAAGTGGTCCACAATTGGATCATGAAGATCTTGAACAGGTTGATGAGTTTGATTTAGAAGAGATGGATTTGAAATGGCAAGTGGCCATGATTTCCATGAGATTGAAGAAGTTTTACAAGAAGACAGGGAGAAGGCTGCAGTTTGATGCCAAGGAACCAGTTGGCTTTGACAAGACCAAGGTTGAGTGCTTCAATTTTCATAACACAGGGCACTTTGCTAGAGAGTGCAGATCAAAAGGAAATCAAGAAAGCAGAAGGAGAGATGCAGGGAACACTGGATATAAAGCAAAAGACAATGGGAGGAGACCTGGAAAACAGGAGGAACCTAAAGCTTTAGTAACTCTTGATGGGGATGGTGTTGATTGGACTGGTCATGCAGAAGATGAGCAAGAGAACTTTGCTTTGATGGCTCACAGCAACTCAGGCTCGAACACTGAGGTAACATCTTGTTCAAAAGAATGTGAGGAATCTTATGCTAAGCTTAAGAAATTATATGATGAACAAAGGGAACAACTTGGTGTAGCTAGTATAGAAATTCAAGCCTATACTCAAGCTTTAAAAAAGAATGAAGCTTAATTGGTCTGTCATCAAAAAAATCAACTTATTTATGAAGAAAAAAATAGGTTTATGAAAATTGATTTAGATGATAAAACTAATATGCTCGCATATCATAAAAACTATTAGCAAAAGATGTAAAAGAAAAGGAAGAATTAAAAACCAAACTAGAAAATTTTCAAAAGTTCTTGTAAAGGTCTTAGTAAACTGCTAAATAGTCAGATAAGTACTAGGGACAAATTTGGGCTTGGGTATGGAAATCAAATACATGAAGGTGTCTTAAGTTATGAAAAAGAAGTTCTTAAAAGTATGTTTGACAGTCGGTCTAGTGATGTAGAAGATATTCATGTGAATGATAGATTTGCAAAAGTTAAAGGAATACATGCAGTTCCCCCTCTAATGACAGGAATCTACATGCCTTCTAAATTTGATTTTAGAATAGATGAGTCAAAGTTTACATATGGTCCAAAACAGTTTAAAACTAGTGAATCCGATGCTAAAACCAGTGATACCGCCTCTTATGAATCTAATTCTAGTGTAGAAACACCTGACTCTGTGTCTAAACTAGCTGTAAATGAACCTACAACAGTCAGTAAATCAAAAGTTTGGTCTGATGCTCCTATCATTGAGGAGTATGAGTCAGATAGTGATGATGAATATGTGATTGAACCTTCAAAAGATCAGGAAAAACCTAGTTTCGCTTTTGTTAATACTATTAAGCATGTAAAAACTCCTAAGGAAACTATTAAAGAACATAACACATATAGTCTAAGTCATAAAGCTGACAAGAGAGACTGGAATGGCTTAATGTCCAAAAAGCTGGGTTTGGGATATGGTTTCACTAAAAAGGCATGCTTTGTATGTGGTAGCTTTAGCCATCTTATTAGAGATTGTGACTTTCATGAGAAAAGAATGGCTAAATAGTTTGAATTGAACAAAAAGAAGGGTAAGGGTACTGGTCAAGGGGAGAATAGACCTGTATAGAACAATGTGCAAAGATTGAATCACCAAAACAAGTTTGTTCCAAAAGCAGTACTAACTAAAACTGGCATATTTCCAGTTAATGCTGCTAGACAAAATCCTTTTAGTCAAGCAGCAGAAACTAGTACTGCTAGAAAAGTTAATACTGCTAGACCTATTGTGAATGAAATCAGACCAAGAAATACTTTTTATAAGTCACATTCACCTATTAGAAGGCAATTTAATAAATCAACAGCACCAAAAGCAAATTTTACAAATCATAAAGTAAATACGGATAGGGTCAAAATAATTAGTGCTGTTAGGGGCTATAGGGAAACTGCTGTTAAGGCCTCAGCAGGTTATAATTAGAGACCCAAAAGACATTACTAGAACAAAGTCTCCAAATACAATAGTGGATCAAGCTTTAGTAAAAATGTTAATTTTAAAGATCCACTAGGCAGACCCAAGTTAGCAATGGCTTGGGTCCCTAAGAGAAACTAATTTCTCTTATTTAATGTGTAGGATGATCCACAAATTGCTTTAAAAGATACATGGATTTTTTTTGACAGTGGATGCTTAATCCCTAAAGCATGAATTAAGGGGAGGTTTAATAGTCATTAACTTCTATTCATGGTTTATGCATAAATATGGATCCTCATGAATTCTCACATGTCTATCTAGTCTTTTCTAGTGTGCTTGTGATGAATAGAGGCATGTTGTTGTATAATTATTGAAGATAAAGTTAAAACTATTAGTCAAAATTAATATTGCTAAGTATAATTAGTACTGCTAGTTATACTTAAAACTGCTAAAGTTAAAACTGTTAGTCAAAATTAATACTGCTAGTCAAGAAAATGCTTTGGATTGTGTTTTTCTTGGTCTTGGATAAATTTGCAGGTAAGAAAATTGTATTGTCTATTATCAAGTGAAGTATTGTTTGAGGGGAGAGGCTCATGATGTTATTATGAATCATGTATGATGAATGACTTGTTACTTCAAACAAAAAGTGTCTCAATAACACATAGGAAATCAAAGAGGTCGAGACACTAAGGTACCTCAGTCTGGTGGTCCCCCTGACAAAGGTTGATGATGAGGCTGTCCATAAGGAGTTGGGTGACAGAATGGAAAGGGCTGCCACTACTGCTTCTAGCTTAAAAGCAGAGCAGGACAGTGGTAACATAAACTAAGACCCAATCCATGGCAACACTTAATGAATTAAGTCCTTTGGGATTTGGTTCAGGTAGTGGTCCTAGGTGCCAAGAAACCATATTAGGGATGTAGATGCTCAAACTAGGTTTGAGGCTGCATCTAAAAGTCCAATGATCCACCTCTCTCAAGAGTTAACACACTTGGATGTGGGGAGGACGATATGAAACTAATGGAATTGATGGCACATTGTACAAACTTGTGTGAATAAAGTAAGCAAAAAGAATTGAGAGATAATTGTGAGTATAAAAACAGAAAGATAGATTGTGAGATTCAAATTAGTGATGGAAATGCTTGTTGGAACAACATTGGTGTTTATACTGCTAGGCATAAACTTAATACTGCCAGTATTAAGTTAGTACTGTCAGGCAGATCTTTATACTGCTGGGTGAAGTTAATACGGCTAGGCTTAAACTTAGTACTGTTAGGCTAAATTAGTACTGGTGGATGACCGTTAGTACTGTTTGGAGTATAACATAATTTTTCATTAATTAAATAGCCGTTGAGATATTTACGCCAACAACTTGCTTATAGGGGTCTATGATTTGGAACATTCGTGATATTTCTTTCATTAATAAGATTTCTTTCTTATAAAGATTCAATCTTATTAAGTCGGTCAAATCAAAACCCTAAGATCTCTCTATAAAATCTCAATCACCTTTACCAAACCCTCATATTCTCATCCACGACCACATCCTAGAAGTTTAATCTCTCTTTCAGCAATCACATGGCTAATTTGGAATTTTACGATAAGCACAACATGATTGCCTACTTGCAGAAGTCTGAAGGAAGTGAAGGGTTTCATCAGATCATTGATTTTCTAAATGCTAGTGATATCCAGTATGCCCTCATAAGAGTATTCCAAACATATAGGTTTAATTTATTAAGCAGTTTTGGAGAACAGCTACTGCTAGAACAAGTGCTACTGGAGAGGTCAAACTAACTGCTACAATTGATGGCAAGAAAAGACTATTACTGAAGCCTCTCTAAGAAGACATCTAAAGTTAGAAGACAATGGTGGTGTTACTACTCTACCTAATTCAAAGATATTTGAGCAACTTGCTCTAATGGGGTATGCAACTGATTCTGATAAACTTACATTTCAAAAGGGTAATTTTTCACCTTAGTGGAGTTTTTTCATTCATACAATCCTCATGCTAGTTCTAAAAAAAAAGACTGCGTGGGAGCAGATTCAGTAGCATATATTGCTAGTATTTCTGCCTGGCAACAACCAGAACTTTTAACTTCTCCAAATTCATCTTTGATGCCATAGTAAAGAATTTAGATAACCCTCATAAGTTTTTAATGTATCCTAGATTTATCCAAATCTGTTTAAACAAGCAAATGAGACTTTTTCAACCCCACACAAGAACCTATTCTACTCCTGTCCTTACACAGAAAGTCTTTAGTAATATGAAGAGGGTTACAAAGGGTTATTATGGGGAAGACATTCCTTTATTTGCTTCCATGATCACTGCATCTGAAACATCACCTTCAAGAATCACATCTTCACCATCATTATCACCTCAACATACACCATTCACTGCCCCATCCACCTCCCAACCATCAAACATCCACACCACACCTGTTACTGAGGAAGCTGCTTCCATGCCCCATGAATCACCTCTCCAAAGTGTTCACTCACTTGGACGTGATGAGGGTAGTCTATCACTTCATGAATTGACGGTTCTGTGTACCAATTTGTCAAATAAAGTAACAAGCTTGGAGGCAGAGTTGGCACAAACCAAACAAACTTATGGTACTGCTCTTACAAAATTAATCAAAAAGGTAAAGAAGTTAGAGCAGACTGTGAAGACAAGCCAATCTAGAAGAAGGACAAGAGTGGTACTCTCTGATGAAGAAGAAGTTTCTGAGGATCCTTCCAAACAGGGGAGGAGTTTAATTGAAGAATTGGACTTGGATGCTGAAATTTCTTTGGTTCCTCCACATGATGCAGAGATTCAGGAGAAGATTAGTGATGATACTGAGGTATTGCTAGAAGAGGAAGAGACTGCTGAATTAGTAGAAGAACCTACTGAGCTTGTGGAAGATCAAGGAAGTGGTGAAAAAGGGGAACAAGAGGTTACTACTGCTGATACTGCACTTAATACTGCTAGTGTACCAATTAGTACTGCTAGTGCAACTCCTGAGGTTAGTACTGCTGCTGCAAATTTGGTATATATAAGAAGGAGTGCAGAGAAGAGGAAAGATAAAGGTAAAGCAATCATGATTGAAGATGAATCTGTTCAAAAGAAGTCCAAGAAGCAACTAGAACAAGAAAGGCTTAGTCATGAAGAAGCCATTAGAATACAAGAACAAATCAATGAGGAAGAAAGAAAAAGGATTACAAGAGATGCTGAAATTGCTAAACAATTGCAGAGAATGATGATACCAAGTTGGAAGAAAGAAGTTGTAGAATAAAAAAAGATGAAGTTGATACTACTCATGTTATTGATTGGAATGATCCTTCTGTAATAAGGTATCATGCATCTCAAATAGGACTAGAATCTGTAGCTGAATGAAGCAGGTATGAATATGCTTATATACTTGAAGAATCAGGGAGGCTACAAGATGAAAGATTTCAAAGGAATGAGCTATGATGATATAAGACTAATCTTTGAAAAAGTATGGGATCAAGTTCATTCATTTGTACCTATGGATTCTGAAGAAGAAGTTCAAAGACTAAAAAGAGCAGGTCAAGATGTTGAAGCAAAACCTGCTAAAAGATAAAGAACTGAAGAAGTTTCAGAGTCAGTTCAAGAGCAAACAGATGAAAAACCAAAAACAGATGAATTGTCTCAAGAACTATGCTGAATCAATTGGTAATGTTGTTCCAGTTGATGGATATAATTGTTGAAGCTCTTCAAACCAAATACCCAATAATTGGATGGGAAGTTTACTCTGAAGACACTATGCAATTTTGGAAAATCATCAGAGTAGGCAATCACACAGAGGTATATCAGGTTTTTGAAGACATGCTTAAGAATTTTGACAGGGATGATCTGGTCAAATTATGGAGCTTAGTTCAAGAAAGATACAACTCATCAGGACTTACTGAAGATAAAGAGATAGAATTATGGGTTGAACTAAAGATGTTATTTGAACCAGATGCAAAAAATCTTTTAGAACTTCAGAAATATATGCATGATCCTTTAAAATGGTGGTTATATGATATGTGTGCAGTTCATCATGTATCTACAGAGAAAGGACAAGATATATTCATGCTGGTTGAAAAGGATTATCCACTGACAAAGGGACTTGCAACTTTGATGCTATGTAACAAGCTAAGAGTGGATCAACAGTCAGAGATGGCAGATGAGCTTTTGATAAAGATCTACAATATAGCAAACAGACCAAGGAACTAAAGTGTTTGGAAGCATCCTCAACAGAGTACATTAGAAGAAACTTGAGATTTAATGGCAAATCACAAGTTTAGGGATGAGGATTGAGAGGTCAATACTGGTAGGACAAAACTTAGTACTGCCAGACCAAAACTTAGTACTGACAGTACTAAGATTGAACGTATGAAGCTAGAAGCCATGGTGGAGGAAAGAAGGATATTTAAGTGTTGGTTTAATTACCACATAACAAATGGTCATCAGTTCACCATGTCTGACAAACATCAAGAATTGTCTAGTCTAGAGCAAACGACTTCTGGTAAAGACTTCTCAAATCCATTAATGGCTGATAGTTTGCCAACAACTATATGGCTCTCAACTCACCATGCTTTATAGTAAAGAGGTGGCTAGTCCAAAGCAAACGGCTCTTAGTAAAGACATCTCAAATCCGTTGATAGTTGATAGTTTACTCAAAACTATATGGTTATGTTAGGTTTAAGAAAAAGACTCGGTCACCGTGTACTGTCTGAATAGCCATAGTTCGTAGTTGTATCGTAAGTGTAATGTCGATATGTGTTGGTCCGGGTCTTTAACCACATCGTTAGCCCTTTACAACCAAGCCAACTTTAAGGGGCATTAAAAACTCATGTTTTAATTACCCTTTCCAGCAATGGAAGGGTTGGATGGTTAATTTTTCATAAACACACACTAAGTGATTTTCTCTTCTAGACTTCCCTACGTCTATCTCTAGGAAGTTTGGACCTACCATCATTCCCTAGGCTTGTGTTTGTTATCCATAGTTCTACTTATTGGTATAAGATAAAAAGCTCTTGGGAATGATTAGATAGATTGTGTGTTGCTTTTTCTTGGTTAGTTTAGATCAAAAGTTTGGTGTTTGAAGGTTATGGTTTTTCTGGCTCACTCTTTGTTCGCACGTTGTGTTGGTGTTAATGTTAGTGTTTTTAATGTTGTCAATAGCCTTCTAGGATTCAAGTTGTGCAAAGAAACAGCAAAAACGTTCAATAGGGTGTGATTTTTAGTGTTTTTTAGTGTGAAAAAGTTCGGATTGTCTTGACTGCGTTTTGTCCTCACTGGCGTTTTTTTAATTTTACTATTTATTATATAATTATTATTATATTTTAATTTTTATAATTTATTTTTCATTATTATTATTTATTTTATTTTATTATTTATTATTATTTTTATAAATATATATTAATATTACATTATAAATTTATTTTTATTTATTTATTGATATATTTATTTTACTTATTTTAGAATATAGTCTTAGTTGCGTTTGTCTCTGCGTTTTTGTTAGAGAATACGTACATCTGTAGTGTGTCTTTTAGTGTTAGTACAGCAGGTGCGTTTTGTCAGTGGGTTTTGTGTATTGCGTGTAGTTTTGGTTAACAAAGCAGTGTTGCTGTTTTGTGTATTGCGTTTTGTCTCAAGTTGAAGACCCTCATTGCGTTTTGACTAAGAGAAACTCTGCCCAATTATAACCTTGATTGCGTTTTGTCTCAAGGGTTGATTGCATTTTGTCTAAGACATTTCACTGCGTTTTGTCTCCTACTCACTACGTTTTGTACCCTGCATTTTGTCCCAAGTTGAAGACCATTATTGCGTTTTGGTGGACAGATTTTTGGCAAAATTTTTTTCATTGCATTTTGTCGAGACTTTTGACTGAGTTATGTCTTAGGACACCGCTACTGAATTTTGTCTAATCCTTAACATTGAGATTTGTCTGAAATTCTTGACTGAGACTTGTCTAGATTTCCTGACTGAGACTTGTGTATTGCATTTCGTAAACTTAATTAAACCAAACCAAATCACAAACAAACAACATATCACCTTTATCAACAAACAATCATCACTTTTAACATACAATCACTAATCATTATACCGATCCAAAGTTTATCATAATATAAGTAATCAACTATGTATGGAATTAGATGTTATTCCATAGCGGCCGTTTGATACACGCCTCATACGTCGATAGGACTGATTACGAATCTTGGTCACAACGATCGATTGTACTGTAGGGAAAGAAAAATGGATTGGCAAATTCTTTAGTCGATTGATCAAGGACATTTGAGCTTGGAACACTTCAAGGGGATTATACTTGGAAACTACCCCTGAGGGAGGTGTCCTTCTTGGACCAGAAAGGCCTCGTACATATGAGGATCTCAGTGACACGGAGAAGAAACGATACGATGCAGATGTCCGTGCCACCAATATTGTGCTTCAAGGATTACCCAAAGATATCTACAATGTTAATCAAATCATACAACATTGAAGCAAAAGCAATTTGGGACAATGTCAAAAGCTTTTGCAGGTTCTGAGCTCACAAAAGAAGACAGAGAATCTCAGTTGTACAATGAGTTTGAGAGGTTCAAGATGCTTCCAGGTGAAAACATCAATGAGTACTATGTTCGCTTTTACAAGCTGGTCAACGACATGAGGAATATCAAAATGACAATGCCTAACATTCAACTGAACTCCCAGTTTGTGAACAATATGTCACCTGAATGGGATAGGTTCGTGACAGCCGTTAAACTCAACAAAGGTCTGAAAAGGACAATTCAGAACCAAAGTTTGAATACTTAAACAAACATGAGAAGCATCTGATAAGAGCGACTGATTATTAAAGAATCAACTTGTTACAAATAAATGATCAACTTGCATTTGTGTCCAACGGTTCCATCCTCATGCCCAAATAATCACAGGTCAGTTCTCATCAATATCCATTTCATCACACAACCCTCAATCTTTCAATATCCACAATTCACTGAACATCACAATTAATTCCGGATACACCCAGACTGATGAAATACTTGACAACGTACCAATCAAATGGCACTTTTGCCCAATATTTCAGAGCTACATTCCTTGACGAACAATCAACTTTGAGCCTTTTTTAACACCCGAAATCAAGCAACCATTAAAGATGGTCGGGTTGTCGTTCAGAATGTTCAAGGGAGAAAGAATCAAAATTAGAATCAGAGGTATGTTGCTTGGGGAAATTGGTGAATAGCAGGCAAGTGGGGCCATAATAGAGGTGGGATAAAGCCAATGTAGTCAAGGTAAACCGATAGGTCAAGTGTTATAAACTGTAAATGGAGTTGGACATATTGAAGGAACTATACTCTGCTGAAGCGTCCACAGAATTCTGATTTTTTCAAGGACAAAATGCTGTGATTGATGCAAAGCCAGAGAATGTGCTGTTTTGGATTATGATAGTGGACACTACTCTTTTTTGGCTAGTGAAAAAGGGGGTAAAACCTTTGATGCGTGTGGTCTTTTCAACCAGTCCTTGCTTAACTCTGAATAAGGACAATATTTTCCAAGAAGATTAATGTGACGCTTTTGATTTAGATGTTGATGATGAACCGACTGCTCAGACTATATTCATGGCCAATTTGTCCTCAGCCGAGTCAGCAAACCCACAAGCTGGTCCATCTAATGCATCAATCTTATCTGAGGTACATACTCTGGAAAATGCTATTGATCATGTGTTTCTAATCAGGAACGGAACATGAGTATTCATAATGAAGTACAACAATTAAATGTTATTGACTCAAACTTGTGTTAATATAGGTAACAACAATGTTATTACAATGACACACATTTGTCAGTCATAATATTTCTGTTTGTACCAGAAGTTGTAGCATATTCCCTCTAAATAATGTGATTTGTATCGTTTGGATAAATGATGGTGTTACTCAAGACCTATAGCCATATGAACTAATGATTACAAGGACAAAGTTGCCATTATGAGCAACGTGCTAAGTTTGAATTGACTAAATGTGAACATCGAATGGATGATCAAATGCGTATGGTTATTCAAAATCGTAATAAAATGGAAGAAAATCTTAAAAAGGAACTTCAATTCTGTCAAGTTGCAACTTAATTCAACTATGGATGGAAAACACAAAATAATTTAAGGGAACTGTTAACGAATTTGAAACAAGAACTTAAAACAGAAGAGTCTACATTTGACTGATTTTTCCAATCTGAAACACCTTAATGATAAACTGGAGAATAAGCTTCACTCATAAGATCAATCCATTCAAACTGTCCACATGATGTTAAATCCTACTCAGGTGTACGACCAAAAGACTATACTGCACTAGTGCCCAGAACCCTTTATACCTTAGACAGGCCAAAAAGGCCCAAGGGCACTATTTGTATGGTGATGAACTTCTTAATCCTCATCATGTGCGGTATGATTGTTCCATCGTCTGAGGAAGAACTAGAGTTAGCAGAAGCTACTAGGAATAAACTGCATGTGAAAATGAATGACTCTGCCTGTGTGGAAAAGAGGGTTAACATTACGCCTCCTAACTACTCAAAAGAAAATTTTATGGCAACATT
Organism: Tanacetum coccineum; assembly: GCA_026074375.1. Classification (NCBI taxonomy): domain Eukaryota; kingdom Viridiplantae; phylum Streptophyta; class Magnoliopsida; order Asterales; family Asteraceae; genus Tanacetum; species Tanacetum coccineum. The sequence goes on along the minus strand of BQNB010009508.1, from coordinate 25,214 downwards.
CACCCCTCAGACTCAACTGACACTTGAGCATTATTTTGGTCCTCTAGATCCTAGCAAAACGATATAAGGCCCAAAGTGCTAAAAGGACAATTCCCAACCCTTGCCTGTCCTGCACTGCGACTGTGTATACCTCCCAATACACGAGCAATTTGGTCCCTCGAAGCTTCCAACTAAAAGTCAAGTAAATATTGTCTTTATGTAATTAATCAACTATTATTGGGATTTTGAGAACTTGTAAAAAGCGTATCAACCAAGAGATACCTGAGGGGAAAGGGGGTTTCGAAAGACAAATGGTGTTTCTTAACCGAAGTAATTCATTTTTCAATCTACTCAAAGAACATTGTGATGGAATTCAAAAAATCTCTTGTCACATGAAGTTAGGGCAAAGAAAGCCGTTTTGAAAATTTAGCAGCCAGAGGTGGACAGAATGAGATAGATTTTTCTGAGTGGTTGAGATTGAACAGGAAAAAAACTTCTCATTACAAAATGAGAACGTAATTGCTTAATGCTTGTCAAAGATGTGTTTTATACAGCAACTGATTCTGTATTAAAGGTCCTTAGTTTTTCTGGAATGCATGATGCTTTCACTATTGTCTCTAGAAAGTATTGCGACCTTGAATCTAAATATTTTTAAACTGAGAATACCAGATTAAATGATGATCACGACTCTATGATTAAAAACATTTCTCCAACTTGAGTTGGAACATTTAAACCTTACAATTCAAAGTATCAAAATCTCAAAAAATGTGTTGGAAACAAAAAACCAGTAACGTTTTGGATGCTCCTTCTATTTGATTCACTGTTTGTGATGGGAACTAATGAAACAGATTCAAGCGAGGCATATAACGATTTGTGAATTAAAGGTAAGAAGAAGGGGAGATAGAAAAGGAAGGGGGGAAAATAAAGGGGAAAAGGAAGGAAAACCCAGGGACTTAAGGAAAAGGGAATATCTCTCGCTTATACAGAGAAAAGAAAAATTAGTGTTAGAACTCCTTTGTTGTTTGTTGATTGTTTTGATTGATTGTTTGTTGTGAATTCATGCTGATTTGATTTGTGAGATTGGGTGATTGTTGGTGACTGACGATGAAGATGTGTGCGCTGATATTCTTGATTAGTTGGATTGTCATGTTTTTCTTGTTTTTAAGCTTGATTGGTTTGTATGTGTTGTTGGTGTTTGTGTTGATTGTGTGATACTGTGAGTATTGTTTGATTGTTGTGTTGTGATTGTGTTTTTTGTTGTTGATTGAATGTTGTTGTGTTTGTGATTGTTGATTGATTTTGTGTTTGATGTTTGATTGTGTTGTGTGGGTGAGTGTCGTGTTGTTTGATGTGTGATTGGTGTTTATTGAATGATCCCTGCGTTGATTTGATGGCAGATCCCACTCTTGACCTTAAGGCCTTAGTCTCTCAGAACAAAAGATTAACTGCAAAGCTCAATGCCTTTCACCGATCTCAATGAACGCTTTAGGGCAGAGAAATGAAATGTTAAGCAGCATATAGGGAAATTGTATGATTCATTAAGATAATGCATGCCAAAACATCTGACTAGAACAACTCTTTGTTATCTGAAATTGAAAACCTAGGCTTACTTAAAGATAATTCCAGAAAGGGTTGGTTTGTTCACTATATCTGATAGTTAACCTTGAGTATTGGCTCTGGTAGATCTCCTATAGATGTTGAACTCAATACCCCTAGCTCAAGAAGAATCGGGTAGGTCATCTAACCCATATTTAAACACCTTCAGGAAACCATAAACCAATATAAGAAACCCTTTGTGAAATAGTAGAGAGCTAAAGGTGGAAAGGCCATTGGTTACCTCTTTTGCATCTGCTTCCATTACACTTAACTCTCAGGAAGCTGTTACATTATGTAATAGGCACGTGTCCTAAGACTTTGCCTTGCGATAACAGATGCCTCTACCAATTTCACTTAGGAAAAAGCGAGTTACTTTTGTCGGTACATGTAATACTCAACTCATAACACACCACTCCAAGTTGGCTCCAGAAAATAAATTTGACTAATGCTCATGGAATTCCCTCTACAAGAGTAAAAGGTTCCTCAGCAGCTAGCAGGTCAAAGCCTAGGAGCAATACAAAGAAAGATAGGACTTTTCCAGCTAAAAGTGCCTTGAAACAAGTAGAAGCCCAATCCTAAGGATGAATAGTCGAATGAGAAACAAAAAGAATCTACGTTGCTTTTTGATTCTAGTATAGCTCTAAGCGTTCTGTAATTAAATTCAAAATTCTTATTATTTTTGAAAGACTTGTAACAAATGCTTAATTTTGTTATCGATTGATCAATGTGTTGTGCGTTCTTGAGTTGTTTGTGAAGCAATCCCCTGCCTTTAAAGTGTGGGCAGGGTTAAGAAGTTTGGAAGGCCACAGAGGAAATTGTTTACACACTATGGCCTATTCAGTGGCGGAACACTGGCGTATATTACTTAAGAGACTAGGGGCCTTTAATAGGATACTCCACCTTAAGGTCTTGCCTACAAAAACAATGGAAGCCCACTGGTAGACTTCTCTCGTTAGGAGACAGTGCACTTTAGTTGGGTTACTGCTCTTAAGGAGTGCATTGTATGCAGCTGAATCCACAGGAAAACTTTTCCCTGTGCATATAATCTTGCGTGCACTAACCAACGGACCCCAATTGCAATTGGGGATCAATGAATTCCAATCTCTATTTTTTCTTTTGTTTCAAATGCATTTTGTACAGATCGTTCTCTGGTGAATTGGACTTAGGCTGCTCATAAAAAATCATATGACGGGTGATCGCTCACGGCTCAGTTTTCATGAAAAGTTTATAAGTCTGTTCGATTTGGGAAAAACGACCATTGTGTTGCAATTAGGGTTATGGGGATTTTGTCATTGGTGACAGTGTATTTCCAGGTGTATACTATGTAGAAGGTCTTGGACACACCTTTTCTTTGTAGTCAATTTGATGATTTAGATCTTAAGTTGCCTCAGAAAGTACACATGCTTGTCTAAGGACTGAGATGGTGTCGACCTTATTAAGTAAGATCGTGGCACCGAACTTATACACCATTTCTGATGAAGATATGATGTGGTCCTATCTATTTGCTTACTGTCATAAAGCCTCCAAGAAAAACCCTGGTTATGGCTTCTTAGCCTGATCACTTAAAACTTTGGCACCTCAATGATCTTGCGTTAAAGATCTTTGTTAGTGCTTACTCGGTTGAAGTTTGAAAAGGATCATTCGTGTTCTGCATGCCAACTTGGAAAGAGCAGGAAAGCTACCCACAAACCTAAGATGATTAACACCATTACGGAAGTTTTACACACCCTTCACGATGGATTTATGCGGGGAGTTAGAGTGCAGAGTATAAATGGGAAGAAATACATTTTGGTAATAGTCGATGACTACTCCAGGTTTACATGGGTGAAGTTTTTGAGATCCAAGGATGAGACTCCTGCTTTTGTAATCAACCTGTTAAAACAACTTCAAGTTGGTCTCAACAAAACTGTCAGGTTTATGCGGACTAATAATGGCACTGATTTTGTGAATAAAGCCTTAACTAATTACTATGAAAGCGTCGGCATTACCTAAGAGAAGACCGTTCCGAGAACTCACAGCAGAATGGCGCTTGTTGATACGAAGGATGCACTCTTGTGAAGAATTGCTGGATAAAAATAATGCTGATATTCTCAAGGCTCCCACTTGTTTCTTTGGGCAGAAGCTGTGGTACTGCTGTTACACCCAAAAACCGATCCTTAACATACTCTTCACAACACAACCCCTATAACTAGAGTACATGAAAGAATAACGGATCTCTCTTTCTACGTATATTTGGGGCTATCTGCTACCCAAAAAACGATAGCGAAGAATCTTGGCAAAAGTGAAAGCTAGAAGCAGACAGTGGGTTCTATGGTTGGTTACGCCAACTCAAACGGTAGGGTTCAAAATCTATAACAATCGACCTCGACAATCATGGAACTTTTTCACGTACATTCGATGAGCTGAATGAGGAGACGGCTCCTGTACCACTCAGTTCAGTTAAGGGCTGCTCCTAACCTTTTGTCGCCTCGGACCTATAAGTTTAGGGCACGTACCTAATCCTACTCCTCTATAGTATGTAACTTACCACCAATATAGATTTGAGTTGCTGTTTTCAATCTGATGTTTGATGAATATTTTGAGACTCCAACGGGTGATCATCAGATGCCTCCTGTCCCCGCAGCTCTAACCTCGGCCATTCCAATCGGTCTATTAGGTTTCTATCTCTTTGATCTGATGCACCATCAGGCAGTCATTCACCATCATCCTCGGCTCATCAATCATCTTCGGTACATCACGGTGTTGCAACTGAGCATTCTTTTGAAGTAAATCCGTTTGCTGCAACTGAGCACGAACCATTTGTTAATGTGTTTGCCCCAGACCCGAACTCTGAAGCATCATCTTCTGGGGTAATCACGCTTACTGAACCCAACCAATCCACTCAACCTCATGAACATCTCCGAAAATGGACCGACTCTCATCCTCTTGATAATATTATTGGGAACCCTTCTCGACCGGTATCCACTCGGAAACAGCTTGCTACAGATGCTCTGTGGTGCTTCTACAATTCAGTACTGTCCAAAGTCGAACCAAAAAACTTCAAATCTGCTGTTACTGAAGACTGCTGGTTTCAAGCCATGCAAGATGAAATCCATGAATTTGATCGACTGGACGTATGGGAATTAGTGCCACCTCCAGACTGTGCAATGATTATTGCTCTCAAGTGGATTTATAAGGTGAAACTTGACGAGTATGGTGACGTGTTGAAAAACAAGGCACGTCTTGTAGCGAAAGGATATCGTCAAGAAGAAGGTCTTGATTTTGAAGAATCCTTCGCCCCGGTCGCCAGACTTGAAGCTATCAGAATATTTCTTGCCAATGCTGCCAGCAAAAACATGACAGTTTATCAAATGGACGTGAAAACTGCATTCTTAAATGGCGAGCTTAAAGAAGAAGTCTATGTGAGCCAACCAGAAGGCTTCGTTGACCCAGATCGTCCACATCATGTCTACCGTCTGAAGAAAGCTCTTTACGGGTTAAAGCAGGCACCCCGGGCGTGGTATGACACTTTGTCGAAGTTTCTTCTGGCACAAGGATTCTCCAAGGGTGTAGTCGATCCAACCTTGTTCATTCGGAAAACAGGCAAACACACTCTTCATGTTCAAATATATGTTGATGATATCATATTTGCCTCGACCGACCCCAAAGACTGTGACCGTTTTTCTAATGAAATGAGCTCTAAATTTCAAATGTCGATGATGGGTCAAATATCCTTTTTCTTAGGCTTACAAATTTCTCAGAATCCTAGAGGCATTTTCATAAATCAATCTAAATACGCTAATGAGATTTTAAAGAAATTTGATCTTCATAAAAGTGGCCCTGTTGACACTCATATGGTGGAGCGCACAAAACTGGATGAGGACCTCTTAGGGATTCCTGTTGACCAGACCCAATATCGCAGTATGATTAGATCCCTGATGTATCTCACAGCCAGTAGACCTGACCTTGTTTTTGCTGTGTGCATGTGTGCTAGATATCAATCTAAGCCCACTAAAAAGCACCTTGAAGCAGTTAAACGGGTCTTTCGGTATCTCCAAGGAACCATAAATATGGGTCTTTGGTATCCGAAAGACACCGCCATGGCACTAACAGCATACGCAGACGCAGATCATGCAGGTTGTCAAGACACTCGAAGAAGCACATCTGGTAGTGCTTAGTTCCTTGGTGATAAGTTAGTTAGCTGGTCATCAAAGAAGCAAACTAGCACGTCCATCTCGTATACAGAGGCTGAATACATCCCGATGTCTGGTTGCTGTGCCCAAATCCTATGGATGCGGTCTCAATTATCGGATTATGGCTTTGCATACAATCACATCCCTCTGTATTGTGACAACAAGAGTGCCATAGCTCTATGCTGCAACAACGTCCAGCACTCCAGGTCTAAACACATCGACATCCGACATCATTTCATCAGAGAACAAGTGGAGAAGGGAGTGGTTGAGTTGTATTTCGTGAGGACAGAGTATCAACTGGCTGATATATTCACTAAGGCACTGCCCAGAGAACGATTCGAATTCATTCTCCCGAGGCTTGGCATGAAGAGTATGAAGCCAGAGACACTCAAACATCTTCAGGATGATCAGGATGAGTAATGGATTTGCTTTAAGTATCCTATGTAAATATGTACATATTCCAACTCAAAAAGAAAATACAAAAATATAAAACCAACAAAAATCCATAAAAATCAGAAAATAGAAAATACCAAAAATAAGTTTTTCATGACATGTCTTCTGGCATCGATAATATTTACGGCGTTAGAAATGTCATTCAATAATGACACGATGCTGTAAATAAAGTTCGAACAAAAGTTTTAAATGTTTTTTAAAACATGTCAAAAATGGCTTGCAGTTACTTCAGACTGCAACCCTGTTTTCAAAATGAGGAAAGATCGTCGCCAAAAAGACGGTTGTTCCTAACAACGGGTGATTAAGTTCTCTCGGGCATGGATTACTTTAGGATTATTTATATCCTTAAACCTCGTTCTAATGTAGACGCTTCGGTGCATTATTTTTGATCAAGAAGAGAAGTCTTCTTTTTTAACAAAATGATTTTTCGTCTATGTTTCTTCTAAAAATTATTTGTGTTTACACGTGTTAAAAAGGTGTTTGTCCGGTTACAAAAAACCAAATCAGTCATCTAGTTTCTTCATCATTTAAAAGATTTTAAAATGAATTTTTCTTATCACTCAAACAATGCCTCACAACTTCTTTAAATAGGAAAAAGGACATTATTTTGAGGGGGAGAGAAACAATATGCTAATTAATTCTTTCAAAATGATCTTTTAAACATGGAGTAAACAAAAGTTTGACAATAAATAATCATGATTTAAAGGGGAGTTGAGTTAATTAATTTTTAATCATTTGGGACTTTAGATGTTTTGTGATTTCAACCTTAGGACTTAGAATGAAAAAATATTGACTATTTATGGTACTTACTTCGTTTAACGTACATCAGAAAGGTCTAGATTGCCATTGGCAAAAGTTTTATAACCCGACGATGTTTTCTAAAAATTATTGATTTCATAATCAAGTTCGGGGGATTTGAATCATTTGGGGAAAAGTTGTTCTAATCAAAATCAGATTAATTTTCGACACTAACTTACAGATTTTTCAAGAAAATCTCGTTCCACTCGAATAAATACAATTAGATCTTTAAAAAAAAAAATGGATATGGGTCTTGGTTCGGAGGGGGTGAAAGTTGTTTTCGAATTATCTTCAACATGTTCCCTGGTAATTTGATGGAAAAAAGTTTTAACTTAACAGACAATAATTTGAGGGGGAGTTTTAACTCCAAAGGACTTTCATTTTGTCCATAAGTTGTTAACTTTAGAGGTCTTAAATATAATATCAAGACTTGTGGCTTGAGGCTTCTATAAAACTACTTTCGATCTATATTGCCAAAACTCATAGTTTTAAAATGCGTAGGTTTGTTGGAAATAACTATGTAGTTTTTAGAATCCTTGAAGTTGAAGATATGTTTTGATTCGTTTTAGTATTTCCCCTTTACAGGTAATCACTAAGCTTATTTTAGAAGGAGTAGAATTTATTATTTGTCGAAAGAGGTAAATAGGTCTTCTATGAATAATATGATGATACCTTTCAGATAGTCATTATCCTTGCGGAAGAAGTGGTTCTTACATCCAAGACTTTGTTGACTTAGGTATATCATTTCTTGCTATTTAGAGGGTAAAATTATAATTTGTGGACATTCCAAGGGACTTAGCTAAACCTTGGTGTTTCAATTTTTCTCATCACTTATCTTGTAAGGAGGAAATACGATCTTCAGGGTCTTTAATTGACTTTGATGTTATGGTTTCGAATTATTTGTGTACTCGAATATTTGTTGGTGCTCTTCTCTAGAATGGATTGCGAGTTCGGGGGAAAGCTTAAGACAACTTCCATCTGAGAGAGTAATCGAAGTACGGACTACAGATTGCTAACATGGATAAAATGACTATGCCACTTTAAGTTTTAATATTTCAGGTCATGTCTCATACATAATCTTGTACATCAATAAGTAGTATGGTAATTAGTGTTATGTGTCAGTTTAATGATTTTTTCATGAGTTTCTCGTTAAACTCTAAATCATTTATAAACTCATCATAACTGACACTAACAGAGTCTCTCGTTAATTGAGGGGGAGCATTTATAGGTTCCAATATCGGTTTGTATTTAATCAGACCACATTTTCTCCTAAATTTTCTAACATATTTAAATCAATTGAGAGATCCTTAAATTCTCAAAGGGTTTGAAATTTTTGATCAGGGGGGAGAATGTGATTTATATATTTAAATCTGATAATATAAGTGTGATCTATTAAGACTCAAGCATGTACTCCTCCCTCCATGTGCCAAACAATTTCGAATATCAACACACATGTTGAGGGGGAGCAGTTTCATGAATTAAAACAATCAAGATACAATGGCTTTGATATCTATATCACAAGTACCTTGATTGATTTTAAAATGGTTTTATGGCGAAGGTGAACTGTACCAAAAGACTGACCCTGTAATTACTTTATCGGAGTTATAAGGATTGTAAGGTTAGGTACTCGTTTCCACGATCCCGCCAGAGCCGGAGGGATCTACCCAAGGACAATCCACTAGTTAGTGTAGAAGTCCTTAGGTATGATTACAAAAGGAGTTATGTAAGAATAAGGGAAGCGGACTGAGATGGAGCTAGTATTTGGAATAAACCCAACAAGGTTCTAGTTCATGAGGTCTTGGTAAGCCACTAAAGGGGGTTAAAGAATCAATGAAAAAGAAATGTAAGATTAAAGGGTGAAAAGAAAGCAGCCCTCCTTAAACATTAGGCAGAAACTGGGTCACTACATATGCTGTCAGAATCACATGGTTGATGTTGACATGAGATAAGTCATCATGGGACCCAGTTGAATGTGATACGCTGCACAAACCCTCCCTATAAGCCACTCTACAGATCCTCAAAGGATTCTTTGTTTCATTTCTCTCAGGAGTCATTACATTGCTATAGTCTATCTCAATTCGAGTTAGATGATATTGATAAAGGTGGCAGTATGCTCAGCCTAGCCTCCGACTACAAAATATCCAAAATGCACTATTGAGTCTAGAGCCATGAGATCATCATTAAATCTAATTAGGACACTAATACAAACTATTGCTTTGTTCATACACTATCTGATAACAAGTAAAGATCTTAAGAGTCTATGCATTATCCCTGGTTATTGCCAGAACATCCGGAGTGTTACGGGAAAAGTACTCACAATGAAGATGGACAATCCTTCTAGAGCCAAATCAAACAAGGTCTTGGTAGGTGACATGTTGAGTCCTCTTGAGGATCAGTGCTTGTGACAACGGGAAAAAAGGAACGATGGTGCGATTCTGATGAATCATACTTGTTCCCAGGCAGTGTAGAGAGTGTATTGATGAATCGTTTTTGGTAAAAAACTTTTCGATTAACGTGTTCAACAATAGATTTTCTAGCACATCGAACTGTGATAAAAAAAACCCCATCTTACAAAACAAATGTGTTTTCTAACGATATTGTTTTTGTGCTATTATAACCCTTCGATGGTGTCACAAAAAACTACTTTTCTCAAGCTGACACATAGGATTGATTTTCAAATCAAGTTTTTCTCTTAATTGGTATGTTAGTAAACTAACCGGATTTACTCTTATTGTGTAGCTCTACTGTGAGAGTTCCGATACAAAGAAACAGGCAAGGTATGGAGAATTTGATGGTTGCACATCAGATGATCCAATACTTATATGGAAATCCTCAAAGGAGATTTCTTCTTTAAGGATGAATCTATCTTCAATCACAGGTCGGTCTCACAGGATCTGGAGGTTATCCAACAGTCTCGGCGCGAATGACAAAAGGGCCAAATTCGTCCACATGCTTTATTGCTAACTGTTTGATTACAGATCATGTAATGGTGGAAAAAATGGAGATACTCGTTCCATTGCGGAGTCAATTCACAGGCCCCAATGCTAACAAATTAATGTTTTCAATCAAAGACAACAATGCAACCTATAGACCTACAACACAGCTTTTGCTACTTGATAAGTAATGTCATGATTAAGAAAAGTGTGAGGGCATTACAGGTCAGTGGTCAAAACATCACATGAAGGCAACAAAGCTTAACTCAAAGGATGATTAGAAGATTTAGATGATGATGATTCAAAGGAAACTCAAATGATCGAACAATTTCTAAGGGGATATAAATCTTCTAGTTCACTACATAATGTACAATGATCTCAAAGAATGAAGAATCAAAGACTACGAGCTACAGACAGAAGGTCGAAGAACTAGAATGCTATTATTCAAATTGTATTTTATGAGGTGACCTCACTTAGGGGGAGATTGTTAGGATTATGAAAAAGACTCGGTCATCCCAGTGTATTGTTTAGTATAGCAAAGCTCGTAGTTAGAAAGTAAGCGTATGACTTTCAGTATTGGGTCGGGTCTTTTACCCAAGTGTTAAGCCCATACCCAAGCCCATAGAGCTCACAAACACATGTATATAAACCCCTTTCTAGCCATGGGAAGGGGTTGGTTGTTCATTTTATCACAAAGCTTCCATTTGCATTTTCTCTCACTAGAAATACTTCACTTTCTCTCTCTAGATAATTTGCCAACCCAATCATCCATGCTTGTGTTATGATATCATGTATACTACACTAAAGATTCAAGAAAATAGACTAAGTAGTTAGTACTATTAGTTATAAATAGTTAGTACTGCCAGTATAGGTAGTGTTGTTAGTAGTAAGTTAGTACTGCAAGTTAGTACTATTAGGAGATATGCATGAGTTATTATAGGAATAGATATGCATTATCTCTTTACACGTTTTGTAAGCCCATTAGGGTTTTCCTTGGTGTATAAAAGGAACCCTACAACATTAGTTAGAGATATATGTAAAAACAAAAATATCGTTGTAACTCTAGTTTGTTAAGAACTAATTAAGGATAATGATAACATAGGCGGAATATTCAAACATAGAATCAATATTGTCATAACAAAGTTTTACCAAACATTCACCACAACCCTAATATTATTTGATCAAGATAATACAGTTACATCAATGCACTGTAACAGGGATCAAGGAAAACCTTGATTACCTTAAGGCTAAAACTACCAAACCTAGGCGTCCACTTAGAGGACTTAACGCCTAGAACACACATACTCTTTTCTGGTGTTTACATCTTGGACACACCGAAAACTATATCTAGGGATCTCTTTATATAGTAAAGTCCATCTAGATTTACAAGGGAAAACATAATTGTATAAGGAAACTAAATCTTTTAATTCTTCAATAAACTTCATCTTTATCTTTAAGAATCATATCTTTTGGAATGTTTTATCTTTTGTAGAATATCCTCCACCATCTTGTAGAATTCTATAATGCTAGATTTACCACAGCCCCAATATTATTTGATCAAGATAATACGGTTACATCAATGCACTGTAACAGTAATCAAGGAAAACCTTGATTACCTTGAGGCTAAAACTACCAAACCTAGGCGTCCACTTAGAGGACTTGACACCTAGAACATACACACACTTTTCTGGTGTTTACATCTTTGACACACCAAGAACTATATCTAGGGATCTCTTTATATAGTAGAGTCCATCTAGATTTACAAGGGAAATCATAATTGTATAAGGAAACTAAACCTTTTAATTCTTTAATAAACTTTATCTTTATCTTCAAGAATCATATCTTTTGGAATGTTTTATCTTTTGTAGAATATCCTCCACCAGCTTGTAGAATTCCATAATGCTAGATTCAGTCCTTATGTTTCATTCTTGTTTTGTCTTATCAACTCAAATATAATTCCCAACAATCTTCCCCTAGTTGATAATGACAAAACCAAATAAGCAAAAACTTCCCTTGAAGTTAATATACAAATGAAAACTTCCCCTTAAGCTACCAAGGATCTACAAGTTGCAAATCATCAAATCTTCTTCCCCTTTTTGTCAATATCAAATAGGAGACTAAAGTATGCAACTTTGATCTTTACAACTACGAACCAATATTACACTTCTAATCCAAGTATTCCAATGACCCAAATTGCCCTTCATTACGCACCTTAAGAAAAATAAACTTGAGCAGTAGAAACTTACACTAGCAGTAGTAACAAAGGCTAGTAGTAGTAAAAACCTTCACCTCGATGTAGCATATAAATGGTTAAACATTTTAACATTAAGCTTCCCCTGAAACCCATATGTTAACCATTTCTTGAATCTTTAAATTCTGTAGGCTCTATGTAATGATTACTGATGAAGAAAACTAAGTATAATGAACTTGATGCTGAAGTAGAATAACCCAAACTTGTATCTTATATTGCATTATCCACGTAACTTCAAACGTATACCCAAAACCAATGTATAGGGAGACCGTAATCTCTTGACAATTTATCCTCATCTTCTATAAGACACATAACCAAAGTGATAGCAAATGTGAGCATTGAGCACCATAAGAAAAATCACACACCTTTGCTAGATTTGTCAATTCTTAGTCACATCATTTCTAAGCACGAACAAGTTATCTTCAAAGTGTAACACCCACTTTAAGATATGATAAGAACACAAACCCAAATAATTCCAATTCATCGTCAAATAGATGATAAATAATCCTCTTCGTAACCAATTAATCCAATAAATACAAGCCTTTGTAATCTGTTAAGAACATTAAAACCAAAACTTTACCTTCCCCTTAAACCAAGCAATAGTAACCAACAATAGAAAACTTCTTCTATTGGCAGTATTAAACATACGAACAGCACAAACCTTGGTTTAAGTCCAACAGTAGTAACTGCTAAAATTTTACCACAGCCAGCAAAAAAACTTAATAATGGCAGAATTAAAAATATTTTAAGCAGTATTAATCATACTAGAGCACTAAGTTTAACTGGGCAGCATTACCCTTAGTGGATAGCTAGAATAACATGAACTGGCAAGTATTAACGTCTACCTGGCTAGGCACTAACTTACATAAGCCAGCAGGCACTAACATTTAAAGATAAGGCTGCAGTATTAAATGCCATTTGTAGTATAAACATACAACGGACAGTACTAATGTATAAGAACTAGTTAACTGAGTACTTATAGCTGTGTACTAAGTATAAAGCTGGCAGTACTAACTTCATACCCAACAGTACTAATTCTTCCCCTTGGCAGTATAAAGTGCTCCTTCCTCCCATACCTTTTGAGACACTTTTTAACGTCAGTAAAGCACCAATATTTACGATCACCAGCAGTACTGTGTCATGTGTCAGTAGTAACCACCAACGAGCAGTACAAAACATATAAGGATACCTTTTTAACGTCAGTCTAGCACCAATATATACATATAAGTATCTAGACAACACCTTTTTAGCGACACTTTTTGAGTTGCTAAACTGTCACTAATTCTTGTCTTTGCATCTATCATCTTGATGTCGTGTGTTATGCATCCCTACTAGGGTTCATCATCAATCAAATGATTGACTCACCAAAGCTAGTAGAAAAATTAATGATCCAACCATTTTTCCTGTTTTTATTAAATTAGGATTTGTATTACCCTAATTAAACAAATTGAAACCAAACAGCCAAAAAACAAGAAATTGCACCAACTCTTCCTTCATAGTTTCGAACATCAATAACCTTGTTGATCCTAGATCGAGAGCCACGAGGCTATTGATCCCAATGTGAAAAACAAAAAAGATCGTTGTTGTAACTCTAGTGTTGTTAAGAACTATCTAGGATAATGTAAAATAGGCGGAATATTCAAACATAGAATCAAATTTTAATAACAAGGTTTTTTACTAACCATTCACCACAACCTAATATTATTTGCTCAAGATAATTACGTTCGCATCAATCATTGTTAACAGGGTGCTCAAGGAAAACCTTTGTTTACCTGAGGCTCTAAAACTACCAAACCTAGGCGTCCACTTAGAGGACTTGACGCCTAGAACACACACACACACTTTTTTGGTGTTTACATCTTTGACACACTGAAAACTATATATAGGGATCTCTTTATATAGTAGAGTCCATCTAGATTTACAAGGGAAAACATAATTGTATAAGGAAACTAAATCTTTTAATTATTTAATAAACTTCATCTTTATCTTCAAGAATCATATCTTTTGGAATGTTTTATCTTTTGTAGAATATCCTCCACCAGCTTGTAGAATTCCATAATGCTAGATTCAGTCTTTATGTTTCATTCTTGTTTTGTCTTATCAACTCAAATATAATTCCCAACAATATATAAGTTTCATATACAAGTTTCACAATCATTCATAGTTAGTAATTTGTAAGCTAGCAGATTAATAGTAATCAAAGTTTTGTTTTATTCATTGTTCTTCTTAGCAATATAAGTTAGTTTCCGCATAGCTTATATTGTTCATAGTCATTGTTTCTCTTATAATTAGTTTGGATCTATCCAGATTGGCTACCACCGTTAACAGACTAGAAAAATCTATTGAGTCTGGGATCTACAAGTGGTATTAGAGCTTGTAGAGAAACTCTGAGTAAGAAGAACCCAAACACATCAGTTATAAATCTTTACCTTTCAAATCTATTCAATGGCAGGATCAGATGATGAAAATTCACCACCACCACCACCACCACAACAAACACCATCACATACAAAGCCCTCAACACTAGTGTCAACCATTTAAACTTCCCTATTTCTTAAAAAAAGGTGGTAGGAATTTTGGGCATGGAAAATGGAATATTACTTGAGCCATATAGATTATCCTATATGGTAAGTCATACAAAAAGGAAATGGTCCTATAAGTGTTTCAACATACAAATGGAGTAATAAAGGTTCTGCCTCCTAAAACTGCTAAAGAAATTTTAGCCAGCGAAAGAGAAAGAAAGGCAAGGACCACCTTGCTTATGGATTTACCAGAAGACCATTGGCAAATTTCATAAGATGACTGATGCTAAAGAGATTTGGGATGCTATCAAATCCAGATTTGGTGGCAATGATGAATCAAAGAAAATGTAGAAATACATTTTAAAGCAACAGTTTGAAGGCTTTTCTATATCCAACTCAGAAGGACTGCACAAAGGTTATGATAGGTTTCAAAGTCTTCTGAGTTAACTTGAGATTCATGATGCAGGTATCTCCATTGAAGATGCCAATCAGAATATCCTTAGGTCTTTTCCTTCTTCTTGGTCTCAAGTATCCTTAGTAATGAGGACCAAACCAGGAGTGGACAATATTAGTTTTGATGATCTTTATAACAATCTTAGAGTCTTTGAGTATGATGTTAAAGGCTCTACTGGATCATCTTCTAGTGCATAGAATGTCGCTTTGTTTCTTCTAAACGCAACTTGAAGTGTAATGATGTTAGTACCTGCTTTATGGTGTTTCTTATTCTTTTAGATACATCTAATGAAAGGGAAAAACTCTTCATCATAAACTATTGATACTCATGTACTTATTCTTTGCTAATTAATCCAGTGGTCCACATTTAGATCATAAAGATCTAGAGCAGCTTGATGAGTTTGATTTAGAAGAGATGGACTTGAAATGGAAAGTAGCCATGATTTCTGTGAGACTGAAGAAGTTTTACAAGAAGACAGGTAGAAGGCTATAGTTTGATGCCAAGGAACCAGTTGGCTTTGACAAGACCAAGGTTGAGTTCTACAATTGCCATAACACAGGGCACTTTGCTAGAGAATGCATATCAAAAGGAAATCAAGACAACAGAAGAAGAGATGCAGGGAACACTGGGATATAGAGCCAAATGATAATGAGGAGGAGACTTGGAAAAGTAAAGAGGGAACCTAAAGCTTTGAGTAATTCTTGATGGAGAAGGTGTTGATTGGAATGTTCATAGCAGAGGATGAAACAAGGAAATTTACATTGATGGCTTACAAACATTCAGGCTCAAACACTGAGGTTAAAAATCTTGTTTAAAAGGAATGTGTGGAATCATATGCTAAACTTAAATTTATATGTTGAACAAAAGGAGAACACTTGGTGATGCTAGTATAGAGAAATTCAAGCCTATTAAATCAAGCTTTAAAAATGGTAGAAGCTCAAATTAGTTACTCATCAGAATAAATCAACTTTGGTATGTGGAAAAGATTTGATTTATTTAAAATTGATTTAGATGATAAAACTGTTGTGCTTACATATCATAAGAAAATATTAGCAGAAGCTGGTAAAAGAAAAAGGAAGAAGAACTTATAAAAACTAAAATTGAGGACTTATCAAAGTTATTTAAGGCCTTAGTAAACTGTCGAATAGTTAGATGAGTATAGGGACAAAATCTGGGCTTGGGTTGGAGTTCAAGTACGAATGGTGTCTTAAGTTATGAAAATAAAAGTTATTCAAAGTGTGTTTGACAGTAGGTCAAGTGATGTAGAAGATAGTCCTGTGCATGATAGATTTGAAATGTTAAGGCTTGCATGCAGTTCCACCCTCTATTGACAGGAAAATTAATTGCCTTCAGGGTCCATGATAGAGAAGTAATGATTTATGTTCACATTGTCCAAAACAGTCTAAATCTAGTGAATTCTGACTACTCAAACCAGTAATTATGACTCTTGTTGAGTCCAATTCTAGCGCGAGAAGAAAGAAGAGTGAAGGAAACACTTGAAATCTGTGCCTTGAACCAAGTTGTAGTTGAACCCAATGTTGTTAAGCTCAATCTTAAGTTTTGGTCTGATGTCCTATCATTGAGGAGTATGAGTCAGACAGTGATGATGAATATGTGATTCAACCTTCAAAAGAACAAGAAAAACCTAGTTTTGCTTTTGTTAATACTGTTAAGCATGTAAAAAAACTCATAGGAAATATCGATTTTAAAGAAAAAAACACTTATAGTCCAAGTCCCTAAAGCTAATACAAGAGAGATGGAATGGTTTTTATGTTAAAAGGTTGGGTTTGGGATATGGGTTCTACTAAAAAAGGCATGTTTTGTATGTGGCATTTTTAGACATTCTTATTAAAGATTGTGATTTTATGAGAAATGAATGGCTTATTCCTCTTAAACAGTTGAATGAACTAAAATAAAATAAGAAGGGTAAGGGTACTGGTCAAGGGGAGAATAGACTGGTGTGGAACAATGTGCAAAGATTAAATCACAAAAACAAGTTTGTTCCAACAAAGTACTAACTAGAACTGGTAGAATTCCAGTTAATACTGCTAGACAAAATCTCACTAGTCAAGCAGCAACAACTAGTACTGCTAGGAAAGCTAATACTGCAAGACCCATTGTGAATGAAATCAGACCAAGAAATAATTTTTATATGTCTCATTCACCTATTAGAAGGCCATTTGATAGAACAACAGCACCAAGAACAAATGTTTCAAATCAAAAGGTTAATACTGCTGAGGTAAAAGTAGTTAGTGCTGTTGGTGGAAAAAGGGAAACTGCTGTTAAGCCCTCAGCAGGTTGTAATTGGAGACCCAAAAGACATTAGTGGAACAAATTCTCCAAATACAATGGTGGATCAAATTCTAGAAATGATTGTTATTCTGAAATCCCAGGCAGACCCCAAGCCCAAGATGGCTTGCGTCCCTAAGAGAAACTAATTTCTCTTATTTGATGTGCATGATAATCCACAAAGAGCTTTAAAGAACAAAGTAATTGTTGATAGTGGATGTTCCAGGCACATGACTGGAAACAAGGCATACCTTGCTGAATATCAAGACTATAATGGTGGCCCTGTTGCTTTTAGAGGCAGTAAAGGTTACATAGCTGGTAAAGGTAAAATAAAAACAGGAAAGTTAGATTTTAAGGATGTGTGCTTTGTGAAAGAACTACAACATTTCAATCTCTTTTCTGTGTCACAGATGTGTGATAAGAAGAACAAGGTTCTCTTCATAGACACTGAATGTCTTGTGTTGTCTTCTGACTTTAAGTTGCCTGATGAAAATCAAGTATTACTTAGAGTCCCTAGACAAAACAATATCTATAGTTTCAACTTAAAGAACATTGTTTCTTCTGAAGGTTTAGCTTGTTTGATTGCAAAGGCCATAGTTGATGAATCTAACAAATGGCATAGAAGGTTGGGTCATGTTCACTTTAAAAACTTAAACAAATTTGTAAAGGGAAACCTTGTAAGAGGTTTACCTTCAAAGATTTTTCAAAATGACCACACCTGTGTTGCTTATCAGAAAGGAAAGTAACACAAGGCCTCATGTAAGGCTAAAGTAGTGAGCTCTATTAGTCAGCCCTTACAGCTTTTGCATATGGACCTATTTGGACCTACATCTGTAAGGAGCATAAACCATAAGACTTATTATCTGGTTATCACCGATGATTTTAGCAGGTTTAGTTGGCTGTTCTTTTTAAGAACTAAGGTGAACTAGAGGAATCCCTTTGTACTTTATAAGATAAATAGAGGTAACCAAATTAAATCAAAAGGTTTTTTAAAACTATTAGATATGATAGTGTACTAATTCAAAAATAGGGACTTATTGAATTATTGGGTCAAAGGGATCAAGAGAGAATAAGTAATGCCAAGAACTCCACAATAAATGGAGGTGCTGAGGAGAAAGAACATGAACCGTATTGAGGGCTGCTAGGACAATGCTAGCAGTATTTATTTTTGCCTAACACTTTTCTGGGTGAGGCATTTAATACTGTTTGTTATGTCCTTAATAAGGTATTAGTGACCAAGCCTCAAAATAAGACACCTTATGAACTTATAATGGTAATAAAATACCAATATAAGCTATATAAGACCTTTTGGAGGCCATTTGTGACCATCTTGAATACCATTGACCATTGGGCAAGTTGTTATAAGGGAAGTATGCTAAGGGTTTTTAGTTGGGTATTTCCCTTAAATCGCAAGGCTTTTTAAGGTATTACAATTTAAAAACCATGAGAAAAAAAATTGATGAAAACCTGCATATATAATTTTTAGAAATTAACCAATTGTTGCAGAGGAAATAGGACCTAATTAGTGTTTAATCTTGATTAATTTATGATTCAATGATATTATCAGCCTGTGAGATCAGAGATCACGCTAACAAAACTGCAGAGGGTCCAGAAGAGAAGATAATCAATGTGCAAGTTCAAAAGAAATTTTGGATGCAGGAATTTTCATTGGGAAATGGAAGATGGACCCTGCTCAAGGACTACGTTGTACTGCCAATCAGATTTTCTTATATCTTCAAAAGACAAGAGCACAGAAGTAAAGAAATGAAGGATGTAAAGCATAATAAGGATATTGGTTTTAAGGACAATGTGGTGCTAAGTGTCAGGAGGATCATGCCTTTTTGATTGAGCTTTGAAAGGATTAAAAGTTAAGAAAAGGAGGATTATGACGGCACTGAAGTATTATTTGCATGGTGTTTGGCTAATAGTACAATGGATGGTCCGTAGAGAGTAGAGATGAGAGAGGATGCAGGCTGTGTGGCGTCTTGTGATCTTTAAAGAGTGGGTTGTAGGGGTGATTAATAGGTGGGTAGGCGGAAAATTGTAAGAAGAGAGAACGGAGAGAGACAGGGTAGAGGGAAGAAAACCAAAGAAAGAGAGAGAGAAAGTGGGGTTATAAGGGCGAGAGGCGGAAGAGAAGAGGGAGCTGAAGCAAAAGAGTAACGCGAGGTATAGAAGAGAGCGTGAATAATGATAGAAGTAAAGACGAAGGAGACGTGTACGTGAGGAGAGAATAGGAGGAGAAGAAGTTAGTAAGGAGAGCTAGGAGGAAAAATATGAGTAGATTGGAGGGAGAGTGTAAAAGTAAGCAGAGCAGTGGCACATAAGAGGAGGAAGAAGGGGATGATGGGGGTAGGTAGTTCAAGGAAGGTAGAAGGTGAAGGTAGAAGGAGGGTTAAGAAAAAAGAAGACATAGGTAGAAGTTGGTCAACAGAGTAAAGGCAGTAGAAAGGAGTGCAAGGAGGGGCGAAGCACGAGTAAGAGACGCTGGACGTGCAAAGTAGACGGGATCAGGGGTTCCATCACTTTTCTACTTTACGTCTCTCCTCCTTCTCTTGCACCAGCCTGTATTATCCTCTCTTCCTTTACCCTTACCTCTTCTTCTTCTCTCCTCCCCTTCTACTCTCTAACCCTACCTCCGCGCTGCTAATCCTTCAAACATTTTTAGTACTGGTGGACCATCTAATCCTAATCTAACCAACTATGCTGACCAAGATGATTCTCAAATACCTGCTCTTGAGGAGATTTATGGAAATTCAAATGATGGTATTTTTACCAATGCATCTTATGATGATGAGGGTGCAGTGGCTGACTTCACTAATTTAGAATCCACTATGAATGTTAGCCCTATTTCCACTTCAAGGATACACTCTATTCATCCTATAACTCAAATTCTTGGAGATCCAAAATCAGCAGCTCAAACTAGGAGCAAATTGAACAAAAGTTCTAGAGCCCATGCTTTTATAAGTTATATTCAAAAGCAGAGAAGAAATAATCATAAGGATTTCCAGCACTATTTGTTTGCTTGCTTCCTTTCTCAGATTGAACCCAAGAAGATATCTCAAGCTCTTAAAGATTAAAGTTGGGTTGATGCCATGCAGGAAGAGCTGCTGCAATTCAAGATTCAGAATTGGATTCTGGTTGATTTGCCTTTTGGAAAGAAGGCAATTGGGACAAAATAGGTTTACAAGAATAAGAAGGATGAAAGAGGTGTTTTAGTTAGAAATAAGGCAAGGTTGGTTGCCTAGAGATATAGAAAAGAGGAAGGGATGGACTATGATGAGGTTTTTGCTTTTGTGGCTAGGATTGAAGCCATCAGGATCTTTTTGGTCTTTGCTTCTTATATGGGATTCATAGTTTATCATATGGATGGTAAAGTGTGCCTTCTTTTATGGGAAAAATTGATTGAGGAAGGTGTATGTGTCTCAACCTCCAGGTTTTATAGATCCTAAGTTCCCTAAGAAGGTATATAAAGTTGTAAAAGCTCTGTATGGTTTACACCAAGCTCCTAGAGCCTGGTATGCTACTTTATCTACTTTCTTGTTGAAGAGTAGATACAGAAGAGGAACCATTAACAAGACTATTTTCATCAAGAAGGACAAGAATGATATCATGTTGGTACAGGTTTATGTGGATGATATTATTTTTAGTTCTACACAGAGGTCTTGATGTGATGAATTTGAGGCATTAATGAAGAGTAGATTCCAGATGAGTTCTATGGGAGAGCTCACCTTCTTTCTTGGATTACAAGTCAAACAGAAAGAAGATGGTATTTTCATAAGCAGGATAAGTATGTTGTAGAGATCCTAAAGAAGTTTGATTTTGCTAGTGTAAAGACTGGCAGTACTCCAATTGAGACCCAGAAGCCTTTGACCAAGGATGAAGAAGCTACTGATATGGATGTACATCTTTATAGATCCCTGATTGGCTCTTTAATGTACTTGACTGCTTCTAGGCCTGATATTATGTTTGTAGTCTGTGCTTGTTTTAGGTTTCAGGTAATTCCAAAAACCTCACATCTTCATGCTATGAAGAGGATATTTAGGTACCTTAAAGGCAAAACCAAACTGGGCCTTTAGTATCCTAGAGTGTCATCATTTGACCTGGAAGCCTACTCAGATAGTGATTATGCTGGAGCAAATCTTGACAGGAAATCCATAACAGGAGGTTGTCAATTTCTTGGCAGGAGACTTATTTCATGGCAGTGCAAGAAGCAGACAATTGTGGTTACTTTTACTACAGAGGCAGAGTATGTTGCTGCTGCCAACTCCTGTGGGCAAGTTTTGTGGATTCAAAATCAAATGTTAGATTATGGATTTAATTTTATGAACACAAAGATCTACATTGATAATGAAAGCATAATATGCATTGTAAAGAATCAAGTGTTTCACTCCAACACAAAGCATATTGAGATTAGGTACTACTTCATTAGGGATGCTTATGAGAAGAAGCTTATCCAGGTGCTAAAAATTCACACTGATGACAATGTGGCTGATCTTTTCACTAAAGCTTTTGATGTTAGCAGGTTTAATTTCTTGATTGTTAACATTGGCATGCTCAACCTATAGCTGCATTAGTTTAGGGGAGGCAAGATGGTAATTTAAGAGTTGTTGTACAATTTGTAGATGAATTTGTCTATAACTACATTGGTTGAGGAGAGGTTCATATGTTGGATAGACAAGAGTTCTTAACTTTTATTCATAGGTTATGCATAAATATGGATCCTAATGAATTCTCACATGTCTATCTAGTCTTTTCTAGTGTGCTTGTAAAGAATAGAGGCATGTTGTTGTATAATTATTGAAGACAGAGTTAGTACTATTAGTACAACAAGTTAATACTGCTAAGCTTAGTTAATACTGCCAGGCTTGGTTAATGCTGCTCAAAAGTGTTTAACAATGGTTTTGATACTTGGATTGGGTTAAAGATGCAGTTTGGATTGGATTTGAGGGTACTAAATGGAAACTAACAAGTTAGTGCTGCCACGAATAAAGTTAGTACTGCCAGGCAAAGTTGGTGCTGCC
This sequence comes from Tanacetum coccineum, assembly GCA_026074375.1. NCBI lineage: Eukaryota > Viridiplantae > Streptophyta > Magnoliopsida > Asterales > Asteraceae > Tanacetum > Tanacetum coccineum. The sequence continues at coordinate 2,743 of BQNB010009508.1, read as the reverse complement.
AGGCATAAAATTAGTGCTGCTAGGCAAAAGTTTGTGCTGCTTGTTACCGTTACTACTGTTTGAGCACATAACATATTTTCATTAATTAATTATAATCGTTGAGATATTTCCGCCAACGACTTGCTTATAGGGGTCTATGAATTGGATAATTCTTGATCTTTCTTTCTATAATATTCTTTCTTTATGATAAAGACTCAAGTTTATTCAGTCGGTCAGCTCAAACCCTAAAGCACATCTCTATAAAATCTCAATTAACTCTACTAAACCCTCATATTCTCATAATCGATCATATCCCACACCTTCCTCAAACTTTTCAACGCATCTATGGCTGATTTAGAATTTGTTGATCAACACAACATGGTCGAGTGTTTGGAGAAAATAAAAGGAAATTCAGAATTTCATGAGATAGTGGACTTTCTTACATCAAGTTTGATACATCATGCTCTCACTGTAAGTCCTACTATCTATATTTCTTATATTGAACAGTTTTGGAACACTGCTAGTTCCTAAACAGTCAATGATGAGAAGCAAATTCATGCTATTGTTGATAGTAAGGCAGTAGTAGTAACAGAAGCATCAATAAGAAGTTCCCTTCTTCTTAATGATGCTGATGGTACTGCTTGCCTAACAAATGAAGTTATTTTTCAAAACCTTGCATTGATGGGGTATAAGGGTGAACTTAATAAACTAGCTTTTCAAAAAGCCCTCTTTTCTCCTCAATGGAAGTATCTGGTACATACCATCCTTCATTGCCTAAGTTCAAAATCTATAAGCTGTAATGAGTTTTCAACAAATATTGCTTCAGCTGTTATATGTTTGGCAACAAATCAAAAGTTTAACTTTGCTAAACTTATTTTTGATGGTATGTTGAGGAACTTGGATAATCCTAAAAGGAAATTTCTTATGTATCCAAGATTTTTAATGGTGTTTTTGAATAATCAAATTGAGCTTGGTGAACCTTTTAATGATATTTATATTACACCAGCTCACACTCTAAAGGTTTTCTTAAACATGTCCAGAAAAAGACTAAAATTTTTAGGAAGAATTACACCTTTGTTTCCTAATATGTTGGCATATGTAGAAATAGAAGAGGGTGAAGGTTCAGAACAACCTACTAAACCCCAATCAACACCTTCTCCTACTCAACCTAGTGTAGGTGACCAACCCCATGTCCCAGAATCATCATCTGGACCTGACAATACCCATAGCCCTAGCATGAACTTAGAGTGTACTAGTGGGAATAAAGAGGATAAGTTTCAGTTATCCAATGATAGTCCTTATTCAGGTGGTAACACATCTGAAAGAGCTGAGGGTAGCTTGAACCTAGAGGAGTTATTATCTCTTTACACTAACTTGTCAAACAGGGTTCTTGCTTTGGAGACTTCCAAGGATGCTCAGGCTGTAGAGATACTTAAATTGAAAACTAAAATCAAGAAGCTGGAGAAGAAGTGTAAGCCCAGTATCTCACACCACAGAGCATGGTTAAGGAGTGTGCAAAGGTTATCTATGAAGAAAAAGTTGGGAAAAGAAGAAGCCTATAACCAAACATTGGAAGAAAAGTGCACCTAGGCCCAACCTTGGATGCCTGAAATGATCTTGATACTAGATTTTAGCCCATGGTATGACTATCTAGACACAAAAAGCTGTGAACTGAGGAGGCAAAGTAAAGAGACTGAGGAGCAAAATGTGACACATGATACAGAGGTTTTAGAAAAGGGAGGAAACAATGAAAAACCAGTTAATGTTTGCATGCAAATAGAGGAGTTAATACTGCTTTTAACATAAGTAACTACCAGCCAGCAGACCAGACGTTAGTACTGCTACTCCAATGACTCCTCCTACTACAACAAATGTCTTTGAAGATGAAGATATTTTTCTTGCTGATGCTTTGGTAATGTTAAGTGACAAGGCAAAGCTTAAAGGAGTTGAAATCAAAGAAATGAAAGATGCTAAAAGACCTGCATGATCAGTTTTAACTTTGAAGCCACTTCCAAAAATTGATCCTAAAGACAAGGGCAAAGGGGTTCTTGAGGAAGAACCTGAACCAGTAAAAGTAAAATCAAAGGATCAAGGTGAAGCACAAATTGAGAGAGATGCTGAAATAGCATTAAAGGTTCAAGCAGAATTAGATAAAGAAGCTAGATTAGAGAGACAGAGACAAGAGCAAGCATCTTTGAACTACATTGCAAATTTGTATGATGAAGTTCAAGCAAGAATAGATGCTGATCATGAATTAGCTGTCAGATGGACTCAAGAAGAACAGGAAAAGTATATTGTGGATGAAAGAGCCAAGTTACTTGCAGAGTATTTTGAAAATAGGAAGAAGCAGTTGGCAGAAGAAAGAGCAGCTGCAATCAAGAATAAACCTCCAACAAGATCTTAACTAAGAAGCCTAATGATGACCTACCTTAAACATACATGTAGATATAAATATGCTCAGCTGAACAAAAAGACTCTTGAAGAGATTTAGGTATTATACATCAAGGAATAGGAAAGAATTGCAGATTTTGTTCCTATTGGGTCTGAGGAGGATGAAAGATTGATTCAGAAGATGAATAAGAAGGTAGCTTGTGACAATCCGTCAATTTCAGGTCATTATTTTATTCTCGAGTATTAATTATAATTTTCATTTTTATATTGAGATATGAACTCACGACTAACCGGGAAGAAATTAGGGCTTACAATTGTAATTTACGCGACGTTTATGAAGAACCGACGAATCCTACGTTAAGTATCGACGTTT
>BQNB010009507.1:7797-86628 GCA_026074375.1 Tanacetum coccineum | reverse complement strand
TGGCTCCCAAAAGTTATACAAAGTTACACACTCAAAACCCTAAATTCGGTTTTTTATATATAGAGAAATCATTGCGACGGCGTCCAGTTATAATCGCGACGCCATCACAAAGTAGAATCTTCTAGATCTGATTTAAGTCAGTTACGTCCTAACGCCGTCGTCAATTCTCTGACGCCGTCACTAGAAAGATCGCGACGGCGTCGCTTTATGCTTGTGACGCCGTCTTTACACTCCGTAAGCACGCTTCTTCAGGAGATTTGGTGTAGGTCCGTAGTCTTGTCCGTTTCTTCTCAAAATGAGCCTAAGTCATGTGTATTTCCACCAAAATGCCATCCAAGTGCTAAAAACCTGAAAACAAACGATTAAGCACATAATATGGGCATATTTGCATGATTTAAAGGGTTGAATGACCTCGAAATAGTGTATAAAATGACACATCATCAGTACTTGTGTGTCTTTTTTGCGAAGATGATGTGTTCTTTTAAAGATGATAGAAGAGAATATTAGAACACAACGACTTAGAGGATATGAGAAGAGAAAATAGAGGAAATAAAGAATGGCAAGATGTAAGGAATAAAAGAGCCAAGAGGGGTATTTATAGGCCAAGAAACCTAAATTGGTATAAACCAATTCGAGCCTGGCGCGCTACCGGCGTGCCAGCACGTGGCCAGCGCTCTAGAGACCCGACTCAGGTTTTTTTAGGGTTTTGGCGTTTTAAATACCCATTCTTGTTAAACACCCAATTGTACTTCACGCTTTGACCTTTTTATTATTCTTACACTCAAGGTCAACCAACTTAAATAGCCATTTGGTAAAAATGTTTGTGAAGTATTTAAAAGAAGATTTGGGGATGTTTGTCCAATTTCAACTAGAAAGCAAGAACTATTGGACAAAAGGGTATATTGGTATTCCACATGTGTACTTGTATGGGTTAAAAATTAACCATGGTTAAGTGAGTGAGTTGGCATAGATAAAAGAGAAATAATATGCTAAAGGAATATGTTTTTCTTTGAGGGGAAGGGTGGATGTTGTGAGGGGGAAAATATGAATTTTAATTCAAATTGTGAGAAGTGAGTTGTATGTGAGTTGTCAAGATGGGATGTTGATGTGATAGAATGGAGCCTAAACATTTCAAATTTAAATTTGAAATTTGAATGTTAGGAAGGGTGTGAGGTGTTTGTGAGTTAGGTACGACCTGAAATAATTGGATTGTAAAGAGATGGTGATGTTATGGAAGAGAGCCTAACATTTCAAATTCAAAATTCAAATTTTGAATGTTAGGAAAGGTAGAAGTGTGTAGGAGAAGTTTGGTGAAATGTGAGTGTGTGTGTGTGTGTGTGAGAGAGAGAGAGAGAGATTTGAATTTCAAACTTGAGAGTGTGTGAATGGGTATGTGGGTGAAATGTGTAGAGGAAGCTTTAAATGTGTGTGTGTGTGTGTTATTTGAAATTCAAAAGGGAATGTATGTGAATGAGGAGAATGTGTGGGTAAGAAGGTTGTGATTTGACACATGGGAGCCTATGTGAGACATGTGGGGAACAACAAGTACAAGAGAGTACATTGTGTAAGAAAATATGAGTAACTAACCGTTGTAGTGTAGTATAGGTAAGACTCGAAGGGTTATTATCGTTCTTTAGAGAATAATTTGGGTAGGCTCAAATTGTACGTTTACTAAGGTCAAAAGGTTGAGGGAAGATTATTTTTGTATTTTTATATTTTTTAGAAATCAAGTAAAATCTCGGGTTTTGAAAAGGGGTTGATTAATCTACTTAATTACACTACTCCTAATTATGTAGAATAGTAAATTGTTGGAAATTTGTATGGTTAAACAAATATGTTCACCTAATTATGCACTACTCCCTAGTTGTTTTCTCTAATTTTATTGCCTGTCACCCTTGTTAGTGTAATGTGTAAGTATTCCCTAATTCAACAGCGGGTTGATCAAGCCTGCTATCTACGTGACAACCTAGATGGTGGTTACCTACAGACATTGCTCACGTCCAATAGTAAATTCACGCGCACTAAATACTTAATTCGGAATCCACCCAACGGTGATCTAGATATGAAGATCTAACCACATGTATCCTCTAACCTAACCATGTTTCATTAGACGTCTATGATATGATATGAAGATCAAATAGCTAGTTTTCTAATGCCTAACGCGCACACCACTAATAAGAAGCAATAATAAAAGAGATTACAACTAAGTTTCATGTAATCATAAGCAAACACATATTAAATTTAGCCAAGCAAGTTAATTAAAAGCAAAGAACAATTAATCAAACAACACATAGACATATTGAATGATTAAAAGAGTAAAAAAAACTTCACTTCAATTAAACAAGGAGTAACAATGAGTACACAAGGGTTTAAAAACCCTAAAAACGACCAAAGTAGCAGCTACAAAGGGTTCCCCAAGTTTCTCTACAATTCTACGCACAAAATATGAAAAATAGGGTTGTATATATAGAAAAGGTATTCTAACGGCGTCACTAGGGTTTACTGACGCCGTCAGCCCACCTAATCTTCCATGGGCTTCTCTTTGTTAGCAACTGTGACGCCGTCACACTTCGTGGAGATGTCGCTCTTCAATCTTGACGGTGTCAGGAGTAATTTCTGATGCCGTCTCCACGACCTGAGAAGTCACAACTTTTATTAAAAACTTCACTTTCTGGGCACTTTTGGTGAAGGCGTCAGAATGGAAGTTGCTATCTTGAATAGTTGTATATTTGTCCAGTTTCTCTCCGAATCGAGCTCAAGTCACGTGCTTTCCCACCAAATGTTAAAACATAAAAAAAAACGATTAAGTATAATATTTAGGCATATTTGCATGATTTTGAGGGTTAAATGACCCGAAAAAAGTATATAAAATGACACCTCCTTAAATACCCCTACACTTGGGATTTGCTTGTCCTCAAGCAAATGAGTTTTTCTACCTAGTAAATAGAAAATTCGAGGGAATTTAACCTATTAAATAAAGATAATTTATGGCACAACCGGTTTAACCTTGTAATTAAAAGCACGGAAATTATACACTAGCACCTCACATAAGTGTTTTGATTCTCTATTTCTCTCGGTGTAATAATGAATTATAACAATATGGGAAACGAGAAAATAAACACTCATTACTTGTCATAGTATATAGATTACCATAATCTTGATAAAGGATCAAAACCTCCATCGCTTTGGCATAAGCATCTAGGAATTACTATCAAAGAGGTCTTTCAAAGGGTTGTAATGTTAGGTGTAGGGTAAAGGAAACACGGTTAGGGATAATGAGGGAAATTTACTGTTGGTAAGCTAATCATCTACAAGAGTACATGTAAAAGGCGTTGCTAAGTCAAGACTCGACAAAAACTAGAACAAACGTACATAACTATACATCAAACTTTTTGTTCTCTTTTCTTGACTCTTTCTTGACATAAACAATAGCAAGATGGCAGCCTGTATATTCTAAAATATACTTTTTTTGCTTTTTTCATTTTTATTATACACTTTTTCCCTGCCATCTGTTGAAAATAAATAAATATACATGACTCGAGGTTTATAGCGATACCCCTACACTTGAGTTTCTTAATAACTCAATAATAAACTAACTAATGACCCGAATTAGAAGGATCAACAAAACATGGAGTATATTAGACAAATATGAGGGTAATAGTTTGACTTTCTTCTCCATTTCTTCATATAATAAAAACTACCATGAATCTCAATCGTTCTAAAATTGTATATACTGACAATAGACTCAGCTTAGCAACCATGTAATCAAGTAAACAATTAACTAGGGTTAAACCATTGTGATAACAATAATGTACTAAAAATGAATACATACAAAGAATGCTTAGGGGATTTTGGTGTAACATTTTAGTGGGTTGTAAATAATGTTCTTCAATCTGTGTCGAATGGCAAAGATTGGGCCTAGTATTTATAAGTTCGTCTCAGCTACGACGTATCCATAAGTGTTGAGCTACGTCGTAGCTCAATAAATATACAAACTCTCATGTGATATTTGTTAGCTACGGCGTAGCCATGGTGTTGAGCTACGCCGTAGAGTCTTCAAATGGCAACTTACACACATAAGCTACGGCGTAGCCCATACAGGCTAGCTACGCCATAGCTGATTGTGATCCGGTTTCCTAAGTTAGGCATAGACATGGCTACGGCGTAGCCCTTACGGGTCAGCTACATCGTAGTTTCTTCCCGGGAAACTCACTTTGTGTATTTTTCATTGTTAATCCTTCTATTTCCTCGCTTTTCCGCTATAATGCTCATATTTCCTAAAAATGAATAAAAAGCAATTAAGCACAAATTTTAACATAAATATGAGCATTTTATGAGGGATTTTGATATTAAAAAGTGTACTATATTTGATGTTATCAACTTGTCACAAAAAGGGAAGATATGAGGCAAGACTTGCAGATGATCTTTCTGTTAAATGTATAATTGGGTCTAACGGGTGTTATTGGCATAATGAAGGGTATGCCAGAATTTGTTCCTGAGTCGCGCGTGTTTCTTCTTGGAGGCATGGTTGTATAATTTGTCCACAAATGTATTTTGAGTAAAATATATTACATAGTTCTAAACTTTTCAATAATGATAGTCCTGCAAAAAAATACGACTACAAAAAGTTTGTATTTTGATAAAGCGATTGTTTCTGGTCTGGATAGGAACCTTCAAAAAGGTTTGATCTTTCAACATACATCACAAAAAAGTTTTGACTAAAAAGGTATTTCAAGTAGCTTATTATAAAGATTTTACAATTTGAAATCGTAATGGGAAAGCACCATGAAATTGATAAAAAGAAGTTTTATAAACATCTTTCCAAACGTGGGTTGGATAACGATACTAAACAAAAGTTAATGTTTGGACATACATCATAATACAAAGGTTTGATTCTAAAACAATCCAACCGTAGAAAATTACTAACGCCTTATACTTTAAAAGGTTTTCAAAGAAACACCTAACTTGTACAATTTTGTTACCGAAAGACTATGACTTAACCGAATCAGTACCATCTCTAAAACACAGACATCAAGCTAAAAAAAATTATCATGGTCGATGCAAATAACCTACTTAAGAATTGTAATGTCATTACTCTCCTAGTAGTCCTTTTTGTTTCACATGTCATCCCCAAGGTCGTGGTCATAGGACGAAACAACTAATAAGATGACACTGCAGGGGGGTTATTCCTGGGGTAATTGTCAGTAAACCTTGCCCTTCCTCGAGAAAATTCATGGAAAACCTTAATTTAAGTAACAACTTGAATCTAACTTAATTTCGCAACTCATCAAACAAGAACTATAATGAAATTAATGTTAATACAAATAATGTCTAAAAACGTTATTTATATTTTTCAACCTCTCAATGTTTTGATAATAACAAAATGTAAAAACGTTTATAATAAAACAAACGTTTACAAATTATTAAATGTAAAATTTCATTTCTAAGATTAGTGATCACTTAAGGTATGGATAAACAAAATAATTAAGCATGATTAGTGATTAAGAAAATATTTTTCTCTTAATCCTCACTTTTAATTCTACAAAAGTATTTTCTCAAAAATACATTTACAAAATATTTTCTAATTAAAAGAAAAGTTTTATTAAAAACTTAAAATTTGAAATTTAAAATTTTCCCCAAAAATGGAAGGTTCCATAACAGATATAACATTCACCACAAAAAGACAAAAACAGGAGCGGACTTTAGTGGCGGCCCCCTTATAGGATTGGCGGCCCCCTTATATATAAGGGACCGCCAGGACCGCCACCAGATGACCGTTGGGATTTCCTGTCTATAAATACTGCTCCATTCTCAACAGAAAAATATTCCTCTTAGCATGAAATTTTTCAGTCCTTTCTTTCTCTTTCTCTCTCTAAACCTTATTTCTCTCACTAAAACTCTTGATCACTAAAATACTTAGTTCTTGTTTCAAGTGATTAATCTTCTTCTTCTCATCTTTTCCTCTCATTCAAGTACAAGAGGAAGAACGTCGTATTCGTCAAGAAACGAGTGTTAAATTAGTGATCGTCTTTTCTTCTAAGTACCAAACCTCTATTGTATTTATCTTGTGTATTTGTGTGACTCGGATATTGTGTAGATCCGATAGTGTAGATCTTGTGAGTATGTATATCTTGTGAAGTGGTAGATTGGTTCTAGCTAAGATTAGGACTCGACATTTAAGATTAGTGTCGAAAATAACCGTCCGTCGACAACATTGCTGACATCCTTACTAAACCCTTTAAAAAGTGAATCGTTCAACTATCTATGTTTTGGTTTAGGAATGATGGAACACGTTCCATAAAACATATTAGTCTGCTTCTTCTTCTTCTTCTGTCTCAATTCTAGTCCGTGTTCCATTCCGTGTCGTGACAACTTAAATACTTCATCCGAAGTACTTTAAGCACTTTTAATTCGCGAAATGCAAATTAAAATGTCACTCCTCTTCATGAAATTTTCGTAAAAAATGAGTCCAAAACCCTTGACTGAGGGCGGCCCCTATATAGGCAGCCCCTAATATATTTGGGACCGCCAAGAGATATGGGACCGCCATTAGCAGAACATATTATGGAACACTTAAACAAAAAATTTCAAAATAGAAAAACAAACACCCTCTTATCTGCTGCACTCGACGAACACGACCCAAAACCCACCAAAACTCAAATTCAACCACTGAAACATCAATTGAAGATCAAATCAACACAAATAATCAATCCTAATATCACAAAGATCATCAATTTTAAGTCATTTCATCCATTTTATTTCAATTTGAGTCTAGGATTCGTGATGAACACCAAAAATTAAAATTGGGGATTTTTGATTTTTCTTTTAATTTGTATAATTAAGATTACTAGGATACAATGTATAACTAATATGCTTCCCGTAGATATAGGATTTGCATACATTAGTGAATTTGTTGAAAAATTGATTTCGAACCAAAACCCTAATTTTATTTTCAAATCTCTCACGTTAGGAACATAATAAAATTGTTGTTATGCATTGTTAATCCAATACAAAAACATTTTCAAACACATGCATAATGATCTCATGAACAAATTTCGAGATACATAATTCATATGTATTTTTTGACTTGTTTGGATGAGAAAAATCAAATTAAGGAGCGTTTGGGTTAACTCTTAGGATTTCATACTTAGGTCGAGTTAATCGTTACTCCACATTTGTTACATTTAGGCACACACTAAAAACAAATCTTCATGACATATTACAAGTAAAATGTAATAAAATGTGATTTCATTTTCTTTTAGGAAATCATGCCTCACAAAACTTCTGAAGATTACAAAAATACAAGACACTATATCCCTAAAATTTCACATGAATTCCGTTCTCCAATAAAAGAAAAACTAAGAAACCTTGAGGAACGTTACATTCACGAGGGTCGGGTGGGTTTTGACAACTTTACGGATCTAAACTATGTTCGGTCTTTGTTCCATTTTGTCAAGTTTGAGTGTCTTATTGAAATCAATGAACAAGTGTGTCCTCGTTTTATTCTTGAGTTTTACAGTCAATATCGATTGAGTTATTCCGACGAAGGTCAAATGTTTGTAGAATTTGTTATTCAAAATCAACACTTCTCTCTTTCTCTTGAAGACTTTGCTCAAATTCTTCGAATACCTTGTGAGGGTGCGTGTGTCTTTAGTGACAGATGGTCACTTGATGAGTTGGTATATGATGCCCCTTCGGAAGGCCCATATCAAACCAACCTCCCTTCTCTCGATGATATCATCTCATATGTTCGAGAAGATCGAGAAGGTCAAGTCACTCGCATCCATCATTAAGAGGAAATTAATGTTCTTGAATATCAAGTTCTAACTCGTGAAATTAAGCCAACCCTGAAGCCTTTAGAAGAGATTATTCAAGAAAATGTATTTTGTCTGGGGGGTAATCGGGACCACATTCCCCACATGTCTTTGTTATATGCTTTATTGTTTGCAAACTCCAAAAAGTTCAATTCTTCTATTTCATGGCAAAACGAATGGAGTTAGTTACTAAGCAAGCTAGGTTAATTCTACCCTATGGTATGCTATTAACCCGCTTGTTTGATTTCATCATTGGTGAAAATCCCAAATTGAAAAATAAGTCTTATGTCTTGTACGATCGTGTCATGAATCCTCTTACCGCTCTCACCTAAGTGAAAACCCAGAAGGGATCGGCACGAGAAGAGGTCCGTCATTCCACTTCTTCAACCTTTCGCCTTCGATCAACCATCTCTTATCTCGATGATGATGATGATGGAAATGACGAAGAGACCTCGCGTGTAAGCACTCCTTCCCCCATTCGTTATGTTAATTCATTAACCAATCAAGTACCATAAGTTTTTCAAAACCCACCTAACACTGACCCTCACTTGGAACCATTTTACACCCGCCAAACCGAAATCATCAACCGTCAAGTACAATTACGAGATGAGCAACGTGGTGGAGTAAGGTCAATCGGAAAAAGTCTAAGAAGGTTGTGGAGAAACATGAAGAAGTGAGCTATGAGGGAAATTACTTCATGACATTATTATCTATATTATTTACCAATCTATTATGCTTAGGTACTAAAACTTATGCTACTTATTAGTTACTTAGTACGAAGTACGGGCAACATTACTTGCCTTGGATGATCATTTAATTTTATCATCCTAAACCCATGCTTGCATGCACCTTGATATGCTTTGACTATTGTTATATTATGCATGCTTATAAATTGTCAAATTTGCCTACATATGATTTCTTGATTGAGCTTAGGATGTTTAGTCTTATAATCTTGATTGTTAAAGTATTAGATGATTCATGATGAATTGGAATTGACTATAAAAGGGAAAAATAGGAAACTGTTTCTATACAGGATTTACAGAAAATCTAGAAAAACTGGAAAATTTTCCTGTCTCCAGAGAACGGCCCCCATAACTACTGGGCGACCCCCTAATATATATAGGACCGCTAGGTATTTACGGGACCGCCATCAGAAGTCAACTGTGGCTCCTGATTTTCTGTGCAGATGACTATTCTTTCTTAGACCCAGCTAAACCTTCTGCATTTTCCTAAACCACTTTTGGAATCCAAAAACTTAACTCTCATGCTTTTCCACTTTGATATTTTCCTCCCTAATTAAATAAGTCATCCTCCCCACTTCTATCATCATCTTCATCTTCCTCACACCATTCTACCATGAATTCCACCAATGCTTCCTCATCTAACCCTTTCAAGAAAATCAAACTCACCATAATCCCTCCTAGACAACTATTTATCAACATTTCTAGTGATGAAGATATCACCACGACACCCTCTCCTACAACAAATTCTTCATCTCCAACTCCTCCAAATGCACCATCAAAAACCACATCCACTAATCAAACATCATCAAGTCAAGAGAACACATCTTCTTCCTTTCACTCAAAACAATCTCACCACCATCTTCACATGAACCAAATTCTCCTCATCATTTGAACCCTTTGCTTGACAACATTTTGGATGTTCCTCCTAGACCTTTAAATCCTCAACCACTTCAAAGTCATCCATCCTTGGATATCACACTTTCTTTGTCCCCAATCACTCCTCTTGATCACATTCATGACACTACATCATCACCGTCTCCACCACAACCTCAACCACCTATTATGGGCCATCCTCTTTTCTACAACTATCATGACTATCATGGGTCAACTTGCATATGTTGTTCTCACAACCGAAACCTTTTCTTCACTCTAAGAGATGAGATAAACATCATGTTTGCTCATCTTGAATATCTTCTCAATACCACAATCACCTCACACTTTCCACCTCCACCTTGAAAAGTCTTCAAATGTTTTCATAAACGTGTCACTCCAAACCTTTTGCTCAAAAAGTCATTCTCTATGAATCATGAATCATTTAAGACTTATGTAGTATTGTTTCTCTTTGAAAGATTCACGAAAACTATGATCCGGTGGTCTTGGTGAGTCAAACCACATGATAGCCATTTTAGTGAGAGAGAGTAGTGAGATGGAAGATGGACTTGTGATATTTGATGGAAAATGGATGAAGGATACAAATGACTTGACAATGCCAAATGACTCAACCCCTCTATGGAAGCCATAGAGGGGTATATATAGCCCATACGCCTCTAAACTATACATAGTTGCCTATTCTAGTCCTCGCGTATGTGACTATGATAAACCATGGTAATTCTCAATGTCCGTCACGGTAAAAGTGAATTCTCCAACAATCTTCCCCCACTGGACGATATTACAAATCACTTACAATAATTTCCTAACAGTACATAATGAATAAGAACATAGACATTCATAAGCTTCATATGTTGATGACGTCTTCTGTGGTGTTTGACTTCAAGTCTGCACTCCAACATGAATCATCTTTGTAGTACTTTGTAGGAGAAATACTGTAATAGGCACGAACTAAGTAACCCAACTTTCGTTTAAGGAGAAGCTTCTGAATTAGCTTCCCCTTCATTTCCGTGCATATATTTCTTGATTAGAGCTTCCCTCCAAACTAGCAATGACAGCTTCCCCCTAATTCAATGCCACATATTCTTTATTTAGAAGCTTTCAAACTTCCCCCCAAACTAGCAAACTCCTCTCTTGAGTGAGTTTATCAAAGCTTACTTACAAGCTTAGAAAATTAAATTCATCAGCGGAAACTGGTAGGATACCACATCAAAATATTTAACTGCTACCTTAAAAATAAGCTTAGTGATTGATCGATTAGGGAAGCATTATCTGTATCAGCAACGTATCTTCTCACGCTGCAATAGTTCTCTCACACCGCTTCCCCCTGGAAAGTTAAACAAATGCAAACAAACGTTCTCAAGATATCACATCCCTCATGTGTCTGAATGAAATGCACCCTAAACGGCCATAAGTTATAGCGCTGTATCATTCTCTGCTGTTAAAAAAATTCAAGAAAGATGCTCCATGTCAAGCTTTCAAGAAAAAGAAAGGCACAGGCTCAAGGGTGAATCTTCTCCTTCGCAAAGGCTCAAGGGTGAATCTTCTCCTTCCCCCTTGCTGGTTTCGACACGTCGGAATCAGCAACACCTTGGACGCGCATTTACTTGAGTACTTGTGTGAGGAATAAATTAGCTCAGATCTAACCCGTGAGAATCAATTGCTGATCAAATCTCTACTCATCACCTCTCTCTGGCTATCATGTTACCAACCGTTTCGAAGGCTATTTGAAGTAACCACTGATGAAGTAAACCCAATATACCAAACTTGAAACTGAAGTAGAATTTTCCGTTCTTGTGACTTAAGCTTGCGCTAATGTTGGAAGAACGGTGTAGAGAATTTGTGCTCCAAGCAAATCTCTAAGTACTCAATACCCTTGGCCAAAGTATGAGACTTTCATCACCTCTTGCGATTATCCACAACGACTAAGCGTGTGACACTGAGTACTACAATGTAACTCCTTTAAGTGATAGTTAACCAGGTCTTCAACCATCCACCCCTTGACTGCTGGAAACTAGATAAACCAAGTCTTCAACTTAAATTAAGCTCGAGCAAGTTATCATTGAAAGTCATGCATCCAACCAACCCCGACTTCAAGATAAAATAAGTACACGCCTTCGTAAAATGCCACTTCAATCTCAAATAAGTGATACTTGATTAACTCCGTAGCCACAAAAAATTAATTCCAAATCTAGCCTTTAAGTTTCATGATTCTTTATCCAAATTGATCCCGGTCTCGTCACATTGTCACTTTGTCATTTTGAACCACGAATACAACCGATAAGCACTTAATCTCAAATATTTAGCCCAACTTAACCAATTTATACACCAATTTGTAGAAACTTTTGGTTAAGAGGATAGGACTACAATAAACAAGCTCCAATGTAACCATTAACACCTAAATGTAGCAATAATCATCCCAAGTGAATCATATAGCCAAATTTAGATTTAATACGAAACGATTAACACTCAAACCGTTGTACCCGGGTCCATCACATATTCAGCCCATCTTGTTATGAATACACAGCCTACTATCAAACTATATAACTTGGCCCATGTTTTGTTTATTATGATAACTAGCCCAATAGTCTATTCACGACCCAATTGTCAGTTATTAAACTATCAGCCCGTTACAATGATACATGCCTATTGTTTTAGTGATAACCTAAATCCAGCCCATCAACAAGTGACAACACAGCCTTCAAATTGAAATGATAATCGGCACAGTAGGCCACTATTTAGTTCCACAACAGATATAGCCCAAGATTTTGATAAGTGACAATATATAAAAGGCTCATACCCTAATATTTCTCACTTAACCTAATCATAAACCAATACGCCTCCACCTAAACCATTTCTCCCAAATCTTAGATCTACTCCATCTCCCCTTATCACTCCAATAATAGCAGATCAAAACACCTTCACTAAATAAAAATGCATCATCAATTAAGCACACATATGTCCATATTTCTCCACTCACTCAATCAACTAAACACCAACCTTATCACTTATCAAGCACCTCTTCGACAAACAAAACTAAGCAGATCCAAACAAAAGTTAATCTCAAGCCATATAAGACACACAAACCCACATCGTTTATGGATTAACCTCCCAGACAACTCCTTTTAATTATTTCAACTTATGTATACCTTGCACCAATCTAAGAGGAATTAGGGCTTCAAGATCCTGTTAATTTGGGTCTCGGGTAGGTGTGTTTTGTGATTTTGAAAACGAAATCAAGATTGAGAGTAACACAATTGTTATTTCTCAATCTTTATATTCAGATATAAAGAGGGTTATACCCAACACAAATCAATGATGATATTTGGATTCGAGTTTGATTGAAATTATTTTCACAAACTAAAAACCATGGACTGAGATTGTTGTATTTTCATTTAGTTGCTAGTCTTGTTGTGGATAGGATAAGATGGAGTTGATGTGTTATATGTGATGAAGAGAAATAGGTTTAGATTTGAGGATTTGGATTTGGCTGTTGTTGTTTGTGGTATAATCAGAGTCTGTGCCCTCTCCTTCATCATTTCTGTCCCAACTCAGTAAGTTAGAGTGACTCAGTTGAGTTGACCCGAGTCAACTCGGTAAGAACTGAGTTGACTCGGTTTGAGTCTTGTTCGGTTAAACTGGTTCGGCTCACAAGGGTGACCAACTCGTTCGGTCCACAAAGTTTAAAACTCGTTCGGTCCTCAAAGAGTGTACACTCGTTCGGTTCACAAAGTTTGAAACTCGTTCGGTCCACTAACAAGGCAACTAGTTCGGCTCACAAAGGTTTGTAACTTGTTCGGCTCATATAGCTTTTGACTAGTTCGGTTCGACTTGCTAAGTACTCGTTCGGTTCTCAAAGTAGAACACTCGTTCGGTTCTCAATGATTCTTGCTCGTTCGGGTCCTCTTGGTTTAGACTGGTTCGGTTTCTTCTCAACTGGACTCGTTCGGTTCCTTCTCATAAATTAACTCGATCGGTTGAACTGGTTCGGTTTGTGAAGAAGATTGACTGGTTCGGTTCCGTCTAGGTTTGAACTCGTTCGGTTGAACTATACCCAAAAACATGGATCTGAGTTGTTGCCTTTTCAAACTATATGGAACCAAAAAGAAACAGATTAGCTCAAAAATAAGCTTGTGATATAAGCTTAAATAAGCTGAGACCAAAAACAAAACTGGGTGTATATGAATTTTTGGAAAACAAGAAAGGACCAAAAATAACTTATAAAAAATGAAAAAGACAACTGTTATAAACAGTTTCTCGCAACCAAAAAAATTCGCACACCTTTGTAAAAGAAAAATAAGATACGAAAATAAAATAAAAAAATAGGCTGTTAGGACCAAAACATCACAACGACAGATTTGACAAAGTGACAAGACCAAACGGACCATAAAGATAAATCCGACCCAAGAGTATGTTGCCATGAATCTTTCAACGCCTATTCTAGTCCTCGCGTATGTGACTATGATAAACTATGGTAATTCTGCAATGTCGTCACGTAAAAGTGAATTCCTAACAATCTTTATCTTGTATAAGCTCTAGTTTTATTTTGCATGAATGTATTAGTTGGATGTGCTATTGTATGAGTTTATTGTTGGTTGAATGAAACTCTACTTTTGTTGAATTAAATACAATGTGTTACTTTAAAGGATATTTGTCTTGCACTTGTACTTCTAACCTTTTTTTGTAGAAAAATAATTTTCGTAAGATCGATCCCTTGGTGCCCCGAACGAGGGGGAGCATACATCAAGGGGGAGTCTTGATATACTCGATTTCTTTCTTCCTTCAACAACTCGACGATCATTCTTTTTGAATTCGACAAAAAGGGAAAGAAATGGAACATAACTCATTTAATAATTTGACATCTTTAATTTTATTTAAAATGAGTTTATATTTTGTCATCATCAAAAAGGGGGAGATTGTTAATACAAATAATATCTAAACACGTTATTTATATTTTTTGACCTCTCAACGTTTTGATAATAACAAAATGTAAAAGCGTTTACAATAAAAATAAAAACGTTTACAAATTATTAAATGTAAAATTCCATTTCTAAGATTAGTGATCACTTAAGGTATGGACAAACAAAATAATTAAGCATGATTAGTGATCAAGAAAATATTTTTCTCTTAATCCTCACTTTTAATTCTACAAAAGTATTTTCTCAAAAATACATTTACAAAATATTTTCTAATTAAAAGAAAAGTTTTATTAAAAACTTAAAATTTGAAATTCAAATTTTCCCCCCAAAATGGAAGGTTTCATAACAGATACAACCTTCATCACAAAAAGACAAAAACAGGAGCGGAGTCTAGTGGCGGCCCCCTTATATATATGGGACCGCCGGGACCGTCACCAGATGACCGTTGGGATTTCCTGTTTATAAATACTATTCCATTCCCAGCAAAAAAATATTCCTCTTTGCACGAAATTTTTCAGTCTCTTCTTTCTCTCTCTAAAACTTCTTTCTCTCACTAAAACTCTTGATCACTAACATACTTAGATCTTGTTTCAAGTGATCTAATCTCTTCTTCTCATCTCTTCCCTCTCATTCAAGTGCAAGAGAAGAACACTCGTATTCGTCAAGAAACAAAGTGTTAATTAGTGATCTCTCCTCTTTTCTTCTAAGTACCAAACCTCTATTGTATTTATCTTGTGTATTTGTGTGATTCGGATATTGTGTAGATCCGATAGTGTAGATCTTGTGAGTGTGTATATCTTGTGAAGTGGTAGATTGGTTCTAGCTAAGATTAGGACTCGACATTTAGCTTAGTGTTAGAAAATAACGTAAGCGACGTGTAAACGGTTTTCTCCGCCTAAAGGGAGCTTGTTGACATAGTGAAATCTCGAGTTGGATACTCGGGGAGTAGAGTAGGGCGAAGAGGTGCTTCGTAGCCGAACCACTATAAAATCTTGGTGTCTTGGTTTGGTTGTTTCTTTCCTTATCTCTTTACATTATTATTGTTGTTGTCTAGTTTTTAGTTTAGATAGTTATTGCTTGTTCTAATTGTGATTTGATTAAACATATAACTCGGATCTAAACATAATTGAAAGTAAACTTTTAAAACGTAAAACAAACGTGTAAACTATTCACCCCCCCTTCTAGTTTCCACAGGTATGCTAACCGATTTTGACCAAACCGATTAATAAGGCCGATTAGTGAAAATCAAAGCGTTTAATCCCCACCTAGGCCGATTTTTGCAACACTGGTTGTTGCCCCATGATGGAATCCATTTCATCATTAATTGCTTCTTTCCGTAAAACAACATCTTAAGACTTCATTTCTTCATCAAATGTCTTAGAATCACCCTCAACATTAAAGCAATATGAGTGTTGGTCAGAGACCCTTTCCTTGTTCCTTCAATTAAGTATAATTGAAATTCGGGTCTAAAGTTTTTTAGAGTCCTATTCCTTTTGCTTTTTCTAAGCTCAGGTTCAGGTTGTTGAACCAGAACCACTTCAGTGACCTTTTCAGGGACCACTAAACCACCAATGTCTTCAGTTCCATTAATCAGGGACCTCTGGCTTGGCCTAGGGACTGATGAGAATCTATTCTCATCAAAAATAGCATCTCTTGATTCAATTATTGATTTAATTGAAACTGATTCATTAGGTTCAATGACATAAAACCTAAAAGCCTTAGAATGCTCAGCATATCCAACAAAGATGCATTGAATGCCTCTTTCACCTAAATTTTTCAGCTTTGAATCAGGGAGTCTTACAACTTCCCTACAACCCCAAACCCTGAGTTAGTTCAGGTTTAGTTTTCTTTTAGTCCATAGTTCATAAGGGGTAGTCATGTTCTTTTTATTGAGAATCCTATTTAATAAATAGTAAGCTGTTAACATAGCTTCACTCCAAAACCCTTGACTCAGACCTGAGTAGGACAACATGTAATTAACCATTTCTTTCAGTACTCTATTTTTCTTTCAGATATACCATTTTGTTGTGGAGTATAGAGAGGAGTCATTTCATGGATAATACCGACAGACTGAAAATACAGAGTATCCATGTACTCACCTCCTCTACCAGTCCTGAATCTTTTGATCAGATACCCTTGTTGTAATTCAACTTCAGTTTTGAATACTTTAAATTTATTTAATGCTTCATCCTTCGTATGTAATAAATAAACATAGCAAGACCTAGAAGCATCATCAATAAACATCACAAAGTATTTCTTATTCCTTAATGAGGGAGTAGCATGCAAGTCACACAAATCAATGTGGATCAGCTCTAAAACTTTAGTTTCACGTTTTACATTCTGAAATGGTTTCTTAGTAATTTTGGTCAGTATGCAAGTCTTACACTTTTCAGTGTCCATGTAAAAAGATGGGATTAACCTATCCTTAGACATATCTTGCATCCTCTTAAAGTGGACATGGCCCAGTCTAGCATGCTATATGATTGAATTATTTAGTTTATAGGTTGACATAAAGGCTGAACCAATATTATCATTAACAATATTAAGCTTGAAGATTTGATTACTGATATAACCAAAACCAATAAACACTCCATGTTTGGATATAACAAATTTATTAGATTCAATCACTTGTTTATAACCACAATTATTCAAAATACTACTTGAAACCAAATTCTTCCTAATATTAAGAACATGCAAAACATTAAACAAGGAAACAATATCTCCAGAACTAAATCTAAGATGTACATAATTATGTCTATGCATCAGGGCTGTTGACTCATTTCCCATATGAAGAATAGATCCATCATTCAGTGACTCATAAGTCGTGAACCAGAATCTATCTTTACACACATGCACAGTTGCTAATAAGTCAACCCACCAAGCAACATTATAATTACGCACAAAATAAGCCTCAGATACATATGTAATATAATAAAACTGAAAGGATTTATTAAACATATTCTGACCTTTCAGTGAGTTGGAAGAACTATTTACTAAACCATTTGTGCTTGAACCATTGGCTTTGTTACTAACTTTTCCACCTTTGCAATGCTTTTTAAAGTGTCCAGGTTTCCCACACTTCTAACAAGTCACTTTAGATTTCTTGTTAGGATCAGCTTTGGTGTCTTGATGTTTACATTTTCCCCTATTGGCAGTGTACCTGGAGGATTTGTTATGATCCACCATATTGACCACTGATAAGTGTAAAATACACATATCCGTTTATACCAAAATTAACACTAAATGACCAAAAACACACTTAAAATGGCAAAGATATACTTGTTTTTGTGTTTTGTGTGTGCATGTACGGATAAGACAAAAATCACAAGAAAACCGTCAAAATGGGCAAACACGGATACGAGAACGGAAGAGTGTGCAAGAGCCGGAAGCCAAAGTCAGAAAAGTCAACCTTTGTCAACTCTCAAAGTCAACACTAGAAGAAAAAAATCCAAAGTTACAAATTTAGTCCCTCAAGTTTCAAAAACTTACACAAATGGTCCTTGAAGTCTAAATAGGCCTATTATCCCTAAAAACCTCACCCGGCCCAAAACCCTAAACCATAACCCTTAATAACTAAGTCCAGGGACCGAATATGCCTAAACTAAAAGATGTAATACACTTGTTTGTGTATTACATTTACACTTAATAAAGAGAGGGACTAGTCTTGCAATTACCTCAAACTCACATCACCCTTTTCAGTTAAAAAAAGAGAGCGGGAAAAACAGTTTTCACTGTTCACCCGTCTCTCCCATTTAACCCTCAGGTTAAATCATGGGGCAAATCATAATTAAGGGATAATTTAGACAATTCAGGGGAAGAAGAACACGTGTGCAGGGTCATCACATCATCAAACAAGCTCATTGGTCCAAACCCACATGGGGTATGCCACGTTTGAAGACTAAAAGCACACAAAGGATGGATTTTTACACTTCAAATACTCTCAAAAGAAGCACACAAGGTGTCTCACAACGGATTGCCAAGCTGGCAATTATTGTGAGTTTGATATGATCCAAGGGTGGAGAATTGTGATCCAATCATTGAGATGATCAAAGGGCCAAGAATTGAAGAAATGAGTAACAAACTTTGGGGCTAGAACATTCTTTGGCAGGCTATATAAAGCACTCACCTCTCCTGCACCAATGGTGGTAGTTTTTAGTTTTAGAATTTTAGCTTAATTTTCTAGCTTATGTAATTTCCCTCTAAAGCTTTTTGTAATTTTCCTTTCAAGTTATGTAACCAAGTTTTATATTAATGAAATTCAGTTTTAATCTTAAATAATCTGTTATAAGATCTTTTGTTTTCTTTCATAAGCTCTTACTTCTCTTAAAAAGATAAGCTAATGTTCATAAGCTACTCAATAAGCTCTCTTAGTCTCTAAGCTAAGATAGAGCTTAATTCAGTCTTAATATCTACTTAAATCCTAAAAACAGCTTAAAACCTTAACTACTTTGGACTTAAAAGCTTTTGGAAGGTGAGTCTGTAACACCCTCAAATCTGAGTATGCAGCGGAATGTTGAATATCCGAAGGCGTTACATTATTGGGTCAATAGCACAAGATCTGAGAACGACTACTAAACGTGTCGTTTGAAAAAGATACATTGGATTAGCAAAATACTCGTTTGTTACATAAGCCCTTGGCTTCAAATTGTTCAACAATACAAATAAAGATTTCGGTTTATAACAATTGTCCCCAAAGTGTAATAAGACCCCAAATCTTAAGTGTTGACTCTTCAATTATTGACTCCCAATGTATCATCGCACCTCGTGCCTTATTGGACCTGGAATAACATGCTTAAGATGTCAACTTAAAGGTGTGTGAATTCATAGGTTTAAGTAATGATGTGGGGATCCGCAAGATTTCCCATACTTTAAGTGTATGATTAAGCAATCAAATGCCAAACATCATTAAAAAGTAATTACGTTCCCTAAGCTCATGACAACGAAGCTCGACATATATGAATCAAATAGAAATTTTCCAAACATGTGTCACGTGAATGACTGAGTTAGACCCGCAACACCCAGATTCGTACATGGTATGCGTTCGTTCCCAGTGCTAGCTCAAGTCACCCGAATGGGGTATTGTCAAATCCCTAATAGATATATCATAACTTTCGCGCCCAACCAGTTGTAATTCCAATCACATCTATGCAATTAACAGTTCATGATCTTGGACATAATGGGTTATGGTAACTTAGGCAAAACAGTAATCCATCGGTATAAATGTACATCTTGCGTCACTTTGTAAAAAAAGCTTGTCTCCCCCAAGGATATAAATCATTTAAATATTTGTAAAAAAATTGGGCTATGAACTCACCTTAGCCCGGTAGTTCTCTGAATGATAAAAAAAATATCAAGAGTTAGCTTGTCGGATCACACCGTCAAGTACTAAGTAAGTTTAGGCCAAGGCATTATTTTACAAACTTAAGCTATACGTAATCATTGTATAATTATTTTTTAAAAATTCCATTTTAAGTTTATATATACCGTTATCACTTGTGCGATGTTGCACAAGATTATTGTATTTATACTTTCGATGGTTCCCGTGAAATCATTGTTAATAAATATACTTATTTATTTAGTCGTTAATCAAACCCGTTTATTGTCCGCATATCTTAAGGTCCGACCGGCTTGTTAAGTGTTTTACTTATTTCACTTTTGATTTCTAACATACCCTTAAGTTTCTGGTTGTTACACTTTAGTCCCTAGGTTTATAAATATACACTTTTATATTTTAAACCTTTTAGTTTCGGAAATAACATGATTAGTCCCTTAAGTTTACCAAGGTGTAGATTTGGTCCTTATAATTACACTCAAATCCTTAAGTTTCAGAATGTTGCAAGGACAGTCCCTGGGGTTATTGAAATTCCGAAAATGGACAAGCTAACCCCTTATGTTCGGGAAATTACATTTTTAGCCTTTGACTTGCGCGAAAATTTCTTGTTATGCTACATATAAACTTCAAAAAACAATTGTCATTTCTCTCTTGTAAAGATCATTTATGTTATTAAGTGTTTGTCTTAAAAATAAGCTTATCGAGCTTATTTTTGGCTTAACGGGCCTTATTGGGCCCGTTAAGGTCCGTTGAGCATTTTAATGATCCGTTATAGTTTTAATAGGTCCAAAAGTCGTTAATAAAAGCTAATGTGGGTTAGGTTAAGCTTTTAAAATAAGATGGGGAGTTATTATGGGATTATTTCGAGCTTATGGCCTGTAAGCCAAATGCTTGGCACCTGATACACCTTTCTAGTGTTTTTTAGGCTTTTACTAGATCCTTTTTAACTTGTATTAAGCCCGAATAAGACTGTTTTATTTACAGCTTATTTCAAATTAAGCTATCTAAGCTTATAAGTCTAGTCTTAGTGGCCGGCTTAGGGCCTGTTTAAGGCCCGTTAGAGGATTTTGAAAGAGTTTCGTTGGGTCCCATTTAGGGATCATAAAGCATATTAAGGTTCAATCACTGCCTCATGGGCAGAATCATAAGATCACAAATAAGCTGTCCCAGCTTATTACGAGCTTATTTGCTTATTATGGGCCGTTAAATAGGCTAGGAGGCCCATTAAGGGTTCGATTGGGTTTCTAACGAAGTAAAAGCTCTAGGTGAAGCAAATAAGTACTTTATGACCCTGATTAAGCTCGAGTGGCTTATTAATAAGCCATGGCTTATAAATAAGCCCTCGTTGGGCCTTGTTTGGCTTGATAGAGGCCCGATAGGGGTTCTAGTGGTTTGAGTTTCATTCCTTAGAGTCTACTAGCTTTACCTAGGCTTATAATAAGCCTTATAAGCGGCTTAAGTTCACAAATAAGCTGTCCTAGCTTATTTGGATCACCAATAAGCTGTCCCAGCTTATTACGAGCTTATTTGCTTATTATGGGCCCGTTAATGGGCTAGGAGGCCCATTAAGGGTTCGATTGGGTTTCTAACGTAGCATCAAACAAGAGTGCCTAGCATTTTCTAATCGTGACCCATGACATGCAAACGTTCATTAATGTCGAATATATGTTTCCATACCCCCACGTCGTGTTTACAACAATAGTTTACGTATAGTTTCACTTTCAATTCATGAACAAGGCTTGTTACCTATGTCGTAGTCCATTTTTTATATATCAAGGTTATTGTTTGTGTTAGCTTTTACATTTCTATCACCACGCAAGTTATTAAACGAAGCCAATGTGCTCATAACACGTTCATTTTACGTTTATCATGCGTGTTTTCAAGCTAGTATATCGTACGCACATACACTTGACCCCTAAGCTAGTTTACAATAAACGAATACGTACAATACAAAGGAAATGAGTTGTATGCAACTTACAAAGGTCCTATAGCTCGAGAGGTTAAGAAGTGGACGTGTAAATTGCTAACCCGTAGCGCGTATACCTCCTTGTGGATGTTTGTTGGCGGTTTGAGACTCGAACACAAAGAAGAGAGAGTTTGAGGTGTGTGTGTGAGTTAACAAGAGTGTCAAATGGTAAGTATACTTGAGTATTTATAGGCAAGATGTCTAGTTAACTTTCCTAGTCCACAAACAAACCAAACCGTGCCCTAGAGGGTGGTTTTGAGGGGTTCTAGTTGATTACTCATGGTTTTAGGCTAAACCACTCAAGTACCACTCTTAATGACTTAGGAGATGTACATGATTTACCTAGCTAGCAAAATCTTATAGATTTGTATGTATGCATGCATGAAATCGTGGTCTAGGGGGCAAAGAGAAGCAAGATGGTTAATATCCATTGTGTAATAGTTTAGTGGAGACAATTAGGACATGTCTTAATTACTTAGGAGATGTACATGTACCTTTAAGGATCATTAGGGGATTTGCTAGTTGTATGTGTGTGTGTAACCGGCCACATGGCTTATTTACACAAGAGATTTGATAGTTTTTGTGTTTAGGTTTTAAAAGTGGGTATTGGTTTGAGTCTAGGTATGTCTAAGTATTTCCGGGGTGTGTCCAAATGTATTTTATCGCGAAACGGGTGACCAATAAAAATAAAGTACGCAAGGTACACAATTATTCTCTTAATAATTATTTGTTACTTGGTTGATGTAAACCCCAATTTATTTTACGACCGTTTACATTAATTGATTATTTCTAGTCTACGCGGTTTAGCTTAAAAGTAAATATTAAAAATTTAACGCGTATCGGACTAAAATAAACGGTGATCATTAATGGAGTCGTACAATGACATGAAAAATGAGAAATGTTACAGATCTAATATCGACAGACCCGAATTGGCATTTGAGGTATGTCATATACTTGCTCTGCGATCCTAATTCCCTTAGGATCACACGGGCATGGAATCCAAGTTTGTAGTGGTTAATCCTCAACTATCCTTAAGACCAATTTTATAATCTATACAGATTATTAACCCTCTCTAAAAGAGTTCATATGCTTTTTAAGTGTTTAATGTGACCAAGACGGTAATATGATTAATTCCTACACTAGGGATAGGTCCCAAACTACCCTAGTACCCCACTAATCCTGAAGAATACTTGATTATCTTAACTCACAATCAAACAAATAAAGAACTAGAGAGAGAAATGAGGGATGAACAATTCTAGAGAGAGAAAGGAAAATAGAATATTAGATTAGTGAAAAATGAAGTAAACAACCAACCCTCTCCAAGGTGTGGAGAATGGTACTTATACATCATCATGGCCGGCCATGGGACTCTTGTGGGCTTACCATGGGCCTTGGGCCTTACTAGCCTATTAAGGTTCCAAATATTACTATACGAGCTATCTAATGATATAATGGAAGTGACCGACACTTTTTGTGATCCTAACAATCTCCCTCTAAGGGAGGTCACTCCATTTTACAAAAACTTAAACCTAGCATACTATGCTTTGTCTTTAGTCTTGTGCTCGCAGACTTGTTTTCTTTACTTCATCTTGTGAACATGATGTAGTAATCTTTGACTTTAGGCTTGAACTTGTTCCATATAGCTTGACTTGTATGTGAACTTGAGCTTCATTGAGATCATCAACCAAGCATAATCTCTTATCATCATCTTGAGACATTATTGCCGTCTTATGTACTTGTGAGTTTTGGACCAACATGCTCATACTTTTCTTAAGATTGAAAGCTTGAATAAGATATCTTTCTTGAAGTTCTCTAACTTTAACACTTCATCGCTTCAAGAAGGACGTGCGGTATCAGAGTAGCGGAATTCTTAAAACATGTACTTAAGATTTCATGATGTCTTTATGCATGTTGACAAGTATGAGCATGTGGCTATGAATCTTGACTTGTCTTGATCCAATAGTTGTGACCATCGGGATTACCTGCATGAAAGGGTTAAGGGTAAGCGATAACCACAACAGATGATGAAGATATAAGGAGGTCTAGCCGCGACCTAGAGTAAGTACGGGTATGACTTAGCATTTATCAAAGAAACAAGTAAAGCATCTCCATGGTCATTAATTTAAAGCTTCCATGTGTGTTTGGTTTTTAGTATAAAAGACTTTTTGGAATTTTCTACGTCTTAGTTTAAATCTCGGACAACTGTGAAAAATTACTAATTTTATGCAAACTTTCCTTTTTAGGAAACTTTTTAGTTTCAAAAGTTTAATAGCGTTCCCCTATTTTCTTAAAGTTCCATATTTTACAAATCGCTTTTAGAAATTCTAAACGCCTAATCTTTATGTTTAACGCGCCTTAAAATTGTCCGTTTCGCTACCATTTTTATAACCCTACTTTTTATTAAGTTCGGCATCTCAATAACCCTTCATAACATTTTATAGTTGTTCCTACTAGTTACCTAACGTCTCTATATGTTTCCGCTTGCATTTTAAAACGCATTCAAAATCGTCCGAAAGTGCCCGTAACCCTCTTTTATAAACCCAATCAGCCCACTTTATTTAGTGTTTTTCTTAAAAGTCTATTTTTCCGATTTGTGGTAAAAATGTCTCTCGTTATTGACTTTTAGGCTTAGCGGTTGCCAACGTTATAGTAAAATCTCATTTCGGACAACTTTCGTGTTTTATACTTTGGCCGATTCGCCCGAAAATGGCTCCGAATCCCCGTTTTAGCTGTGTTCTGTTCTTTGCTTTTCCAAATTGCCGAAATGTTTCAAGTTTATTTTGGTTCTATCTTAGACCGTTTTAAGTCCGATTTTAACGTGTGTATATGTTAACTTAATCTATTTCGAAACGAGCTCTTCGGAAAACTACTTTAAAACTAATGAAAACATTTTTAAGTCGCTCAACCCTCTCAAAAACCAAAATCGGCGGACAGCAAGTATAGTTTGCCGAAAAGTGACCCAAAAATCAACCCAACTCGGATATTGGTGCCTAGTCTAGTTTCCACCTTTATTTTACACTTAATCCACCACAAAACTAACCTTAAACCACCCTAATATCTATTGTTGCAACTCCTCAACACTCTCTCAATCTCACCACTGTCACCCAAAACTACACACACCTACACATAATTCATTTTCCAAAACCATTCACCCATAAAAAACCTATTCAACCACCAATAAATTTTTATTACAAAATACGAACCCCAACCCCACCCCCATTAATCTAATATAAAAACATAGAACTATAACAATATATCATCAAAACATCAAAATACCCAGATTTTACAATCCACAACACACACTAACTACATACAATCATTCTACACATCACAATCACCCCCACATCAACCACCAATCCACCATAATTAATAAACAATAAAACTCAATAACACCAACCCCACACCCCCCATTCACACCAAATCAAACAAACCATATCAATCTAAAATAAATACAATTCACAATCATACATAAAAAAACACATAAAATTTTTAAACATCTTTTATAAATATCCTTTCTAATTTTCTCCCTTTTCCTTTTCATATATAATAAATATTTATCACTAATACCAAATACCATTCAAACCCGATTAATCACGAAAATATTACACTTAAATATACCAAATTCAATTTTAATATTTAACTAATATACCCCACTATACCCACCCACCAATCAATCTCAGATTTATTATTATTATCTTCCCAACCCAATTCACCCCTTCTCCAATATTAACACCACAAAACAATACCCTTAACCATAACATAACTACATTTAACCACTACAACACCAAATTACCAATATAATATATATAAACATAGAACACAATCTTAATAAGACTAACTCCAAGAATACTCATGATCCCGAGAGACCTATCATCATCACATTATAGAAAACTCAACTATACCTACAAAAAAATCACACATCTACATATGCTCATCTCTAATGATCTCACCGTCCTCTGTGAGTTATTTATATATGCTAAGATATATTGTCATGAAAACTGATTAAAACGAGTACACTAATAGCTGATATCTATTTCACTCACTTTCCCTAAAAAAACCCATGTTAAACTATAGTGTGTCAATCCCCCTCAAACATAAACCTTTATATCACCTCCCCAGAAAAAGACTCTACGAGTCTCCTTATGTACCCTACTACATACAACAGCACCGAACATGTGATCTAGTAGTCATACCACTCTGTATACACACGTGTAAAATCTCTATATGAGTAGTCCGCGCTCCCTGCATCTCCTCTTATGTTGACCACTCCCTCTGTTTGCTCCCCAGTGTCCGTACTCACCCTCGATAACTATATATTGCTCATCTCATACCTCTAAGACCACACTGATACCTATTCTAACCCCCACCCTCAACACAACTAAATATACAACCACCACCAAAAAATCACAACAAAGTAAATATAGTACACACACTCATTCTGTACGCGTTCCTCTCACTACCCCGACGATGACTCATTATACCACACAGCGCATCCGATAGCACGCCCCACGCTCTATGTTCCCTACCCACATGATGACCACATCAGAACCTATATCAAACACTGCTGACAAAAAATACACAACGAAAATAATACCTGTAACATACCTGCATAATCCTCAGTGTCTACACTACCAATATATCCATCATATACATGTATATACACTATCGTACCCTCACCATCTACAGATCACACAATCAATCTGTGTACCACCCAATAAAACCGATCCCACCCTTCCCCAAGTCCTGTCAACCCACTATACACTATATATGTAACGACGTGATATGTTTCTTCATCTGTGTCTACAGACATCCACTTTTGTAACCTAAATGTCTCATTGTGTGTTTGCCCCACAACCCACCAACACAAATAATTCTGTGCTATACATATGTGTCCCTACGTGTAGCGAACATGTCTTTAGTGTCTCTCTACGAGCTCATAATACTTGTACTATAGTGAGTATACGATAATTATGCGTATATTAATAGGCCGTTAGTCGAGAATAGCTGATTTCGATTCGGAAAACTTCTTGCTTTGATTTGGTCATCTGTTCACGCATTACCATTTCGCCATCGGTATACTCGGTACCCTACTAGCGTGTTGTCTGATGAATGCCAAACGCGAGCCACTGTCAGTCTGTATATAGTGGAAGTCGCCGACATGTTATGTACTCTCGTAACCCATACGTATAAGTCTTAGTCTCATTGACAGGCTGCTCCATAACTCAACATGTGTACAGTGACAACATCATGTCATAATCCATGAGACGTCTGTTCTTACGATGTCATCATAGCAGCGTGCTCACGCAGATCCAGTAAGGGCATCACTACTCCAAACAGCCCTGGATACTGCGGATGGTGTCCATCGTGATAAGCCTCTCTATAAAGTTCGAGATACAGTGTATAAAACTCGTCATCCTGAGATACGTGACGTCCGGCTCAAGTCTTCTCACTGGTGTAGTTCTGCTAGATATACGGATGGCACCAAGGTTCACCGCACCTTGGTCTAAATAGAGTTTAGAAAGGTCCTCCACTAAAGACGATCGCTCGTCTCACTGCTTTTCCCCGTTTGCCATCAGTAAAACGTCATACAAGTATCTACAACCATATACTCAGTGAGTATCAGTCTGTAGATGCTGTGTTTGAGACTACTATATCATACACTACACGCTCAAATGTCCCTACTCTACCAACGCTCAAACAACACTGAGTATCTCGAGCATGCTCGTCTCTCCTCTATCCGCATCATACACAGATCATCTTGGTAATCTCGATAATGTGCCCGCTAGATAAGGTTTATGTAGTAGTCCATAGTGCTTGATTTGGATAATACTTCTAGCGCGTCGGTGTCTCATTGATCATATCTGAGTCTCGTTAATGTCGCAGTCACACGTATAATAACCGAGTGGTCGCGACTACACCTGTATCTCGACCCTATACAGACATAGGCTGTGACTCTCAGACCGCAGTATTTGTACTCATATAAGAGTGATAAACAGCACATCCTCATCAAGGTGAGCAGTCCATAATAATTGAGATGTGCCTTAATCACACCACAGCTGTGTTGTAAGAGTAGTGATAACATGTATCTCTCAGGGCATAAATGTATTGGAAGTCCACAGACCTACTGTCCCTCTCGGAAATCGCAATCAGACACCATTGATCCTCTCGGAGTCAGTGTGTCTGTCCTCCTCAATGATCTTGCGTAAGCATTCCTTCTCGTTGATGTGTGACACCTTTGTAGATGTCGGTTGGCTCGATGTAGCATCTAGAGTAACACGTCACTCTCTCTCCACTCACTATTGTGCGTGAAAAGCTATCTCTTGAAGGTGTAGATATAAGTATGAATATGTCTCTGAAAACTTTGTGACTCACATCGAAAGTATACTCTGAGCATGCTCTGTTACAATTTGCGAGAAGCTATTGATGACGCTGAAAGTCAGGCGTAGTCCATAGTGTCTCGGGTACATCATCAATTCTCTGTTAAGTGATTGGCCTCTGGTACGTTGTTCCACGCTATTGAATCAGTCATTCATGTGCCTAGTGTGTCTGTGAAGAAAAGAAATTGATAGTGCATGATGTGAAGTCTGTGTGGAGCGAAGTCTGATTAGTGATTATGAATCCATGTAATTAGAATTATATAGAGAGAGATAACTGATATTGCCGATGTGAGTCTGGTAGCTCATGATTGGTTCATCTAGATGTTCCTAATGCGTGAGATGATATTTCCCGCACTCGCGTTAGACTTACCTATAGGGTGGAGTTAGTATGCGCGCAAGAAATAAAATGAGTACTCTCAGAGAGACAGATCCGGTAGCTCGGTTATTGGTGTTATGTGTCTGACGCTGAATAGAGTACTCCTGTTGCGTCAATAGTAAATAACCTGTATGTATCGTTGTCACTTATACTCTCACGTAACTGTGGCTAAGTGTTTGTCTGACATGTGTAGGCCATTCACTGTGAGTAGAAAAGCTGAATCCTTCAAAGATCTTGTGGTTAACGCGCGTTATCTGTGTGTGTTCTGACTATGTCCGTGATCTGTGTGTGGGTAAAATTTAGAAATATCTCGTTATAGTAGAGTAATGCGGACTCGGTGTCTAGTTGGAATCAGTCTTAGTATACTCGTTCACCACACAGTTGTGGTAGTCACCAGTGTCTCTTGTGTGTAGTATTTTTGGAGTCAAACACGGACGTTCCGTAGCTGCTTGTCGAGAAAGGCCGCTGCTACAGCTTCTTAATCTATTGCGCCGAAGACTAATATTCTCGTATCTGTGAGTCGCTCACGTATCTGCTATCTCTATGCGTTGGTACTAATTGCCTGTTCCAACCTGGAGCCATATTCATAACGCTCTCAACTTCTCGAGATACGGTGAGAGTATCTCACTAGAGGTGAACCCGAGTGAGATCAGATCAATAAACTCTCTCAAGATCGCGATGTCGTCTGTGTGGCTCTGTGAGGTGTCTTGACTCGAGTCTGTGTATGGACTGTATGTCTGGATCTTCACAGCCGACCGCACTCTCAGTGTGCACCTTTGTTCCCGCCGGGAGTGTGGTAACGAGGATAACGCGCAACACAAAGAATAGCAGTGTGCAGTAGTCACAGTCTAACTAGCTCTTATACCACACTAATCTACTAAACTCCCATGGGATTGTAAATATATTATATTGTCGCAACTCTTTTCTGATCATTGCATGTTGAAGTGTGTGTTAGCTATACATATACGCTTATATGTGAATACTCAAGACTTAGTAACGAACATATACATGTCAGTTCGATGTATGCCGATGTAGAAAAGGCGCTAACGAGTTTCATGAGGGTTCCACAGATGTGTGGAGAGATTGTGGAAACGTCGAGCAGCACGCTCTAGTCATGCGTCCGTATGTGTCGTCTGTGTGTGTAGTTGTATATGTATCTCGCTATTGGATTGTTGGTCTGAGTGATCAAGCAGATAAGCGGTGTATCTCCTGTGTTCTCTTGTCTGCATCGTGAACAGCGTGCCAATCCGCCTTGAGATGCGATCACAGTTGATTACTACCGATAAACTTTAGTTTTCTACTTCTTGTGCAGGCTCAATGCCAAGATGGTTTGCTCACTAACAGACAGAAGTACTTTTGCGTGTTTCAATGTCTGGAAAGCAGTGTTTCACTCCTTTGTTTGGACCTCCCAAGTGTTATAACTTTACATGTGTTTTCTGAGTAGCTTCGTGTTCATAGCAGCGTGGATAATCTTGGTAGAATCTCTTCGATGTGGAACTCGTTTAGAGAGTGTAGTAACCGGTCAGAGGTGTTTGTTGAGTATCTAGAAAATTGTGTCGAATTTCTTGTTGGAGTCTTTGGTGTGTATTCCTAATCCCTTGATTTGAGATCATATCTTCAGCTCTAGGATCAACGTGTAATGCCGTTTGCTATCTCATCAGTTATGTCCAATGAAGTTTGTCGACGTTCGATAGCCAAACGTCAGCATTTTGGGAATTTGGTTCGTACAATTCTTCCCTTTCGTGAGCAAAACTCCAAAATTAGTCTAAGATGTACATATTGTTCTTCCTTGGTCTTGTAGAGTAGATTAAGTGTACATGTCAATGAACAACGATAGTCAAATTTTATCTAGGTTTATGGTCTGCATTACCCTGTTCGAGTCATAATCCTATGAAGAACTGTTGTGCCGATGCGCGTAGTCTCAAGTCCGTAATGGCCCCTCACTTGAGAACTGTCGTAATGACCTGTAAAACCGAGGCCTAGAACGCCGTCTTTGGAATATCCTCATCATAAGTAACTCTGAGTACGGTTGGTAACCGGTCCTGTCAAGGCGATCTCTGGTGAGGTGCACTACACACCTTGTGACCGCCTGTGTATGTGATTCAGAATAAGTACGCTGTCGATTCTTCGGCATCTCGTGGGTTATCGAGTTACGCTCTACATCGCGCAGACTTTGTGGTAAGAATGTCATGGAGTGTGCGTGTTTATGTAACAGTAATTCGAGTGTGAGTAGCTATCGTTCTGTAGTTCACAAGATGTGTGTTGCGATATAAACAAAGACCTGGAGCATTCCTTCACGATGGTGGAGAGAAACTTGGCCTGGTATGTATAAATATTCCATGTGTGTTCTGGTCATAAGTGTCAGGTAGATTAGATGTAATGTGTGACAAGTGTCTTCACCATATATCTCCTCTGACTGTGTTCTTGTCTAGTAAACTGTGGGAGCGTTCTGTCGCTGCCTGTAGACAGGTGCAACACCTGATTAAGTCAATTTGGAATTCGACTTGTCGTGTGGGTGGTAGTCCAGGTAATCTTCTGGGAAATACTTCTGGAAGTCCCCGTTCAGTCGGCAGTCTTCAAGTCGTCTCTTTTACGGCCGACTTGTCTCTAGTTTTCTCACCGTAAAACCTGTTGCCAGAAATAGTTGACAGGCCTTTCTCCATTATACTTCTGGGCCTTTTTTCACATGATATAATTGCTCACTTTGATCTCTTTCTTACTAGTCTCTAGCATTTGGTGCTCCTAGAGGAGAAGTCAGATATTTCATTTCCAAGTAAAGGAATATACGGCAATGTATCTTCTCAGTCAACAGTAGGAAAATGTGACCTCTGCCTCTTATTCCTGATGTGATACGCTGCTAAGTCACCCTATTACTCATGCGCCGAGATGGGTGATAGATTGAGACTGGGAGTACACTACCTCTTTCTATTGTGTTATGTACAGTAGACGCTCTATGATAAATGAGGTGCGCTGTTGTGACAAATCCTAAACAGCTAGAGACGTGCTCCATAAACACGAGTGTGTGTGAGTTTCTGAAGTACCTTGTTGTTCCCGTACAGACGTGCAGAGTGCGACGCAGCCTTAGAGACAAAACCAATAGTATACATAGACTCTGTGACTGTCTGTCCTCAAAGCAGGATGTAGGGCTATCATTTGTTGTGATTGGTTCACTGAATTCAAGTTCGCATCTAAGAATAGTAGTTGTGAATAGAACGCGAAGCTGAGATAGCGCTCACGAGCGCTTAGGTCTGCCCCATGTGTACGATCATATAGAAGCATCTCGAATGGTTGATGTAGAGAAGAGAAAGAATAGTATATCCTGTGATCTCAGTGTGGTCGCAGGTGTGGAGTTTGCTGTCACACTCCTTCAAGTGTCTCGTGGCAAATGCTCATCATGTCCGGCGTGGCATTTAATGTGTAAGCTCACAGAAGAGCTTTGTTTCATCATTCGGGTGTCTCTGGTTCTTGTGTTCTGTGGAGGCAAGTCGCTATAACTTGGAGTTGTGTACATGTCGCTGTGGTTGCTATCTCCTCTCAGCGCATTCGTCAAGAAGTGTAGATGTCACAACTTCTGATTCACTATTTGGCACTCTTGGGGGGGGGGGTAGGGTGAGATGGTTCAGGAGTTTGCAAACGTTGGTCTCATCTCTTGTCGGGCTAAGTGTGCTACTAACTTCTTGGTTGCATGTCACATCCTACTGCACAGCGACAGTGCTAAGGGATCTGTGGTGGTGGAAGGGCTATACTCGAATAACTTACCAGCTTGTGTGTGCCTCGAAGCTCGGCAGAGGGTCTTCATTAGGTTTGCTCTCGCGTTTACCTCTCTATAGACTACTGCCGTGGCTATGTACGTCGAATTCGAGCCCATTCTGTGGTCCGCTCAACTAGTGTGATTGCTGGTATCGCTAGAGGGTGAGTGGCGTTGCCCCAGGGGTGTGTTTTCCTCGTAGTGTGTTGTTGTCTCCACTAGCTGTTTCTCATTTGATGTGCTTGTGATGTTGCATTGTCAGCAGAACACAGTGTAACCTCGCTTCGCATAGCTTGTAGGGGTCTCTATCTGTGCGATTTTGTAGCGAAATTTGAGAGATCACGCAGTCTTGTGTAAGTGTACAGTAGAGTAGGCTGCTTATAGCAGGCTAGACGTGTGTCTGTCTTTGGTATGTGTTATGTCGGGAAGGTCATCTGTGACCTAGCGAAATGTGGCTGTCTCACACCCGTGAGTCCTCTCTGTTCCAGTGTGTGACTTGGGGAACCTTTTAGCGGCACATCATGGGTGCAAGATTACAATGATACCTGCATGAAGAGTAGGAGACTTGAGCGCTCTCGATTGTCGTGTGTTTTCATTTTCATCGCCGACTCGATTCCACACTCGACGTGTTGTCCGGAGTTTGGTTCATTTCTAGACAGAAGTACACTTTCAGAGCGATCTCAGTTTGACTATCGCGTAGCAGACTGTTCAATCAAAGAGATGTTGTATAGCGTGTGATTGACCAACAGTGCACACAGTTTTTGCCATGGGTCGCGTTTTCGCATACGTTCTGTTGTGAGTTCCACCAGGTTAGTGCACTGTTGACTGAGCTAGTGGTATACAGAAGTATGAGCGCGATCGAGATTGTTATTGTGTGTTGCTTGATGGATAATGGCGAAGGAGACCGGACAGTTGCTGATGTGAAATAAAGCCTCATCTTTCCACCCTGCACGCAGTCGCCTAGTAGTCTCTCAGATCTGTACTACCATGTTCCTTTCCACTAGTTCACGCGTAAAATTCGATCGTTCTAGGGTTCGTCATACGTTCAGTGAATTCATGGTTTATATAGTGACATCTCCAAGTGCATAAAGCTCTTGACTCACCTTATACGGCCTGTGTTTTTGAGTCACAAAGATATTGGTGTAGTTCAGTCAAGTGTATTGTTTACTCGTGCGGGCAAAGATCTAATATCGTGATGGTGACTCATCTATTTCCTAAGTGTGCAGTCACCACTTTGCCACAGTGAGTGAGTCACCATCGGTCACCAAGAGAACCTAACTTTGTCCCAACTCATTAGTGCATTCGTCACTCGCTTTGTTAGTGCTTAAGATGTCAGTTGATCTCGTTAGATGTCACCATTTGTGGTGATGGTGTTGCCGGTGTTGCCTAGTGTTGTCATTTTGAATGTGCGTGTCGAATTGATATTACTCCCTTAAGGTGTTGTCAAAGATTGATGAGTTGAGCTGTGAGTGGAGTAGTGAGTAGCTGATCACGTGTGAGTCTGTCATGGTGGATGTGTGATACTAGTTGAGTGCTTCGGCTATAATGATGACTTGTGAGTGGGTGCTGATTCCACGTAGAGCGCTAGTGTTTAGTCATTGTTTTTCTTTCCATCGCTCACGCCGAGAGAGAGTGACAGACTGTACCCAGATAGTGAGATATGTGTGTGTTGTGAAATTCGAGAGTTTGTTGAGAACGTAGACTGCGGAGAAATAGAATAAGTTAATGTATGCTCATTACTAATCGTATTAAGGTGTGTGTGTTTAGATAAGTCGTCTATAAATGGTAGTGTTGCGCACGCTAAGAGTGATAAATGTAATACAATACTAAATAATAAGCGAGAGAATCCAAAACAAGCTTTTCATTTCATAACAAAAGCATAATTCGATTACAACCCAAATCCAAAATAGGTTCATGATCAACAATTATTTACTGCTAATACCTAGACCTAACCATTGGCCTAATGTCCTACACGATCAGGGTACAACTAGACTATGGACGAAAGCCGAAACGCCCCTCCAAAGGTACGACTATCAACCTCCGTATGTCTCCCTCGAGTATCTTCCACGATCCCTACGAATCTGACGAAACTCCTCCTGTGAAAAGGACATATGAAGACGAAGGCTACTCACACGATCCCTCTCAATATCCAACATAGCACGAACCTTGAGGTTCTCCAACCGCCTTCAAATATAAATGCCTCAGCCATCTAGCCCGTCTCCACTTAGCCTATCAACTGGATCGGCACTACCAACCGTCCCTGAGCATCTTTTGAGTCTCAATCCCAACAATTTCCTATCAACGAACGAACCTCAGACATCATGTGATGGTAAACGTCACGCAAAAACATCACTCAAGTCAACCGGCGTATCCCGACCTGACTCCTTAACAATGCCATCCCTATAGTGTCAAGGTAAGTCACGGCGAATTCCTCTCCAGCTTGGACCCTACATCTCCTCCTCAACTAACGGTGCAGTCATAGGGTCGATACCTGCCTCAGTCGTATCTCCAGCGCTCGGCGGGTCAGCCTCTATCTCCTCTGTGTGCATCACGTGGCAGCCCTTATGGATCAATCCCAACACGATCTCCAACTGCACATTCCCCATCACCAATACCTAACTCCACATCAACCCCAGTCCCTGTAAGACCAACCTCGGCGTCCTCCTCTAAGCTAGCCTCTGATGAATATGAATCTCTGAACCTCTTACGAGGTGGTAAGTGATCAGCACGGGTAGGAGCTAATGATCCCGTAACTGGCATGGATAATGATACTGAATCAACCGGTGATCTACATCTCTTACGAGATGGTCCTGCAGAATGTGGAGATGAATGCATAGGTCTCTCTGATGAATCTCCTGATGATGACGTATGATTGTAGGCGGTGGTTGGTACAAAGTAGATAGCGGAGCAGCACACCAACGACGGTATGCCTCACTACGTCGTGGTGCTCTCCTCGGAGGGTAACGCAATCTAGGTGATACATCTCTAGTCGAAGATCCCGAATGAGCCTGATCTGGCGCATCCAAACCCAAAGAATGAACTGGCGAAGAATCCGAAGATGAACTGGAAGAAGATGAGTGATGATCTGGATGGTGCGAGGGTGATTCCTGCATGCTCCTCGATTGTAATCTAGGTAGCTGGTAAAGGTCTAACTCTGTCTTCCTTGCAGTCAATAAATTACGCGGCCCGTTAGATAGGGTGCAGGTAAGGTCGACCATAAGGATTAGCCTCCCCGGGTCGGAATAAAGAGTCGCTGATCGTCGGAAGGAATCCGGGCTGGCGGTGGCCAGTAACAGGAGCAATAATAGGAAAACTCATGAGATGATGATGGACGTGTGCTGTTACACCTGCCTCCTCTCAACGAGCAACGGTAGCAACATAAGGGTCCTGCGATGGTGGATGGGTCCATCAGAAGAATCAGGAGCCTCAGAAGAATCGGTGCATATGAATGGTGAAATAGCTGGTAGCGGGGAAATGTGCTCTGGTGAAGTCATCTCATCTGGTGAATCAGAATCGGAACCCGTATAAGGAACCAAGCCACACAATCCAGTGGGTGAAGCGACAAGAGTCGTCTCAACCACAGGTACTCAATTTAGCGCAGATAGAAATAACAGGGAAGCAATAGTAGAAGTCTCTGGAGCAAACCATGAAGTAGAAGGAAATAACCAGTTAGGGGATATCACCAAAAAAGATTAACCGGAGTGGGCGGTGATCCCAACTCTCTCATCCGAAGAATCAGAGAGAAATGCATGATAGCTGAAGCTTGCCATAATTCTGCACAAGCACAAGGTTTTATAATTCTCTTTTATATTGAAAAATGCAACCTTTGGCATGTAAACTGAAATGCTAAAATGAATGGCCATTGGTAAATATGGGGCAATATGTTAATACTTCTATGTAGTATATTATAGTAATCTCATTTCATATGTATGCAGCAAGATAGACAATCCAACAGTAAGCACAAATAGAGGCACATAGGATCACATACTGGTTATAGACCAGACCTAGTATAACTACCTGGTTCTCTATAACCTTGGCTCTGATACCAATCTGTCACACCCCCAACTGGGCCTAGACGGAATACGTGTCTGAGGCGTGTACGTCATAACGCAATTCGATCACAAGCAATAAGACACGACCTACTAATCATGGACGTTTAAAAAAAGTTTACTCGTTGCATAAAATAAAATAAATTCAAGTTTTACAGCCCATAATAATTAAGTTAAAAAGTAGCGGAAGCATAACAAAGTTTTGATAATGACAACGAGTAAAATATAGATAGTCTTGAAATTGGCAAGTAACATAGCACATGTACTCAACCTAGCATCAAGAATCAATCCAAGCTATGGCACATGAGAAAAACATGTTTAAAACGTCAACATAATGTTGAGTGAATTCATAGGTTTAAGTTTGATACAAGAGGTGGACCACAGATTTCCCAAAAGTTAAGTGACTACTATAACGATAATACACAGCACATAAAAAGTATTTATTCGTTGCACTAAGTCATGATACCGAAGCTAATTAGTCAATCAGGGCATGTTACACTGTTGCAAAGTATTCCTGCCCTAGAAGCGGTTGTCCCAACCAAGTCCACCGAAAAGTATAATCAACATGAACATATATCCGTTTGGTTCTTGTTAAGTGGAACCAAAGCGGATGGATAATTAGTTCCCTAATAGATCTATTATTCACTCGCGCTCCCTCAATCCGGTCCTTTCCGGTCGTGAACTAACAGTTCATGATAAGTTGGCAGTAGTAGGTTTGTTAAGCTCTTAGGCAACGCGATAAAGTAACAAGTAATAACTCAAGTAAAGCACTTGTGTCCAATTTAAAAGCAAACATTGTTTCTCACCCCCAAATAGTATAAAGCGTTTGGAAAATCAGTAAAAATGTGGGGCTATGAACTCACCTTAGCAAGGGTAAGCGATAACCACAACAATGATGAAGATATAAGGAGGTCTAGCCAGGGACCTAGAGTAAGTAGTCGGGATAGGACGTTAGCATTTATCAATAGAACAAGTTAATAATCCATGTTATTATTTAAAGGCTAATCCATGTGTGTTTGCGTTTTAGTAACTAAAATGACTTTGAATTTTTCTACGTCTTAGTTATAATCCTCCCCCCGACACTTGTGAAAAATTACTAATTTTAGAAACTTTCCTTTTTAGGAAACTTTTTAGTTTCAAAACGTTAATAGCGTCCCCTATTTTCTTAAGTTTTCATATTTTACAAATCGCTTTAGAAATTCTAAACCGCCTAATCTTTATGTTTAACTCGCCTAAAATGTCCGTTTCGTACCATTTTTATTAACCCTACTTTTAATTAAGTTCGGCATCTCAAATAAACCCTTTCATAACTAATTCTCGTTGTTCTAATAATTACTAACGTCTCTAAATGTTTCGCTTGCATTTTAAAACATTCTAAAATCGTCCGAACGTGCCCGTAACCCTCTTTTATAAACCTCAATAAGCCCACTTTATTTAGTGTTTTCTTAATAATCATTATTTTCCGTATTTGTGGTAAAATGTTCTCTCGTTATTGACTTTTAGGACCATCTGCCCCCTTAGCGGTTGACAACGGTTATAGTAAAATCTCATTTCGGGACAACTTTTCGTTGTTTTATACTTTGGCCGGTTCGGACCCGTAAGGGCTCCGATTCGTCCCGTTTTAGCTGTTATTCTGGTCTTTGCATTTTGCCCAATTTCCGCCGAAAATGTTTCAAGAATGTTTCGAGTTTCATTTGGCCATAACTTGGCCGTTTTAAGTCCGATTTTAAAGTGTGATATATGAAAAATTATCTATTCGAAATAAGCTCTTCAAAAACTACTTTTACGCCTAATGAAAACATTTTTAAGTCGCTCAAAACCTCAAAACAAATTCGGGACAGCAAGGTTGTCTTACCGAAATACGACCAAAAATCAACCCAACTCGCATATTAGTGCCTAATCTAGCCCTAATCTTTATTCACCAATAACCAACCAACAAAACTAAACCTTAATCCACCCTAATCTCTATTGTTGCAACTCTCATCAACCCTCAATCTCACCAAGAACATGATATAAAACATAAACATAAGGTTATAACAATTTTTACTTCCACTTTATAAAAGATGACAAAATATTAACTTATTTCTTTTGTAAAAATAACACAAACACATGGATCTTTATGAACAAACATAGATCTATAAAGAAAATAGATGAAACCAAACAAAGATTCAAGGAACACTTACAAATCAAGAAGAGCAAGTAGTGAAAATACAAGATCTATACCCAAAAACTATAGATCTATACAAACCCCAAATAATCTTGCAAACCCTAATTTTATAATTCTTGAAATCTTTGAAAAACAACCAACCAACACTTGGATCTACCTTAGATAACCTTAGAAATGAACTTAGAATACTTGGATCTTGCTAGAAATCAAAAGATATGGATGGTTATGGAGGTGGTGGTGGTGCCGTGAGCTAGAGAGGGGAGGGAGAGAGATGTATGTTTTTGTTGGTAACTTGGAAATGAGATGGAACCCTAAGTTAAGATAAGTGTTGGTATATATAGGCAAATGGCTAGGGTTTTAAGGTTCATGGGTACCCTTAAGTGACCAACACACACCAAAGGTGTGTGTCACCCCTTGCTCGGCCGAAACTAGGCACAAGGACCATATGGTTCAAGTTTTCTAGTCAAGGTTCATTATACTTGGTTAAATTCAAAATTTACTTAGTCAAAGGGTTAGTCAAATTGTAAGAATGCATGTGATGTGTAAGAACTTGCATGCATGCAAGTTACAAGGCAACAAAAGTGTCATTTTCTCATCTAGTATGCACACATGGGTGAGGCTTTCAAAATAAGATGCCATTTAATTAATTTTGAGCATGCATACATATGCATTTCGTGGGTTTTGGGTATAGGAGGAGGGGTGAACTGAATTTTTGGACTTAAGGCATAAGATTATCGATAACTTGAGTTTACACGAAAAGATTTCGAGTTTCCGAGGTTTTGTTTGGTCAAAAACGCGAAAAACGCAATTTAAGAGATAAAACCCTAAAATTAATATCGGAAGTGATTAAAAATCATGAAACACTCAGGAAAGCTAAAATATCTTATATTAAGCCTAAATTAATTTATAACCGATGCCGGAACGCGTCTGATGACGTTTCTCAGTTTTTACGCAGTTTAGTTCCCCGGTAAACTGTCAGATTTAAACGTAACGTATAAAATTTAAAAGTAGATGACCGGAATGGGTCGGAATACTAACCGGGAATTTACGGGGTGTGACATCCTTTCCCCGTTAAAAGAGCTTTGTCCTCAAAGCTTAGGACGTAGCTTGAGGCGCGGATACTGGATTGACGAAGAGATGAGGGTACTTCTTCTGCATTTGGTCTTCGCGTTCCCAGGTATACTCGGGACCTCTTCTTGAATTCCAACGGACCTTCACGATTGGAATGCGACTTTGCTTCAAACGCTTGACTTCGCGGTCCATAATCTCAACCGGTTCTTCAATGAAATTGAGCTTTTCGTCAATGTGGATTTCGTCCAATGGAATCGCGAGCGGTTCATCGGATAAGCACTTCTTAAGGTTCGAGACGTGAAAGGTACTATGAACACGGCTTAGTTTCTCTGGTAATTCTAGTCGGTATGCAACCGTTCCCACCTTGGCGAGAATTTTAAAAGGTCCAATATAGCGAGGGTTCAGCTTTCCCCGTTTGCCGAAACGTATTACACCTTTCCAGGGCGATACTTTCAACATAACCTTATCCCCAACCTGAAACTCCAATGGCTTACGTCTCTTATCAGCGTAGCTCTTTTGTCGATCACGTGAAGCTTGTAGATGATGCTTGATTTGGATAATCTTCTCTGTTGTTTCACGAACAATTTCTGGTCCAGTAAGCTGAGCGTCTCCCACCTCAGCCCAACAGATAGGTGACCGGCATTTGCGACCATACAACGCCTCAAAAGGTGCAGCCTTAATACTTGTATGGTAGCTGTTGTTGTAGGAGAACTCTATTAAGGGTAGATGTCTGTCCCATCCCTTCCCGAAATCTATCACACATGCTCGGAGCATGTCTTCCAATGTTTGGATAGTCCTCTCACTTTGACCATCTGTTTCGGGGTGGTACGCCGTACTCATATCTAATTGAGTTCCAAAAGCTTCTTGAAGAGATTGCCAGAATTGAGACACGAACCTGCCATCGCGATCAGAGATGATCGAAACAGGCACTCCATGTCTCGACACCACTTCTTTCAAGTACTGCCTGGTCAGTTTCTCCATTGAGTCATTTTCCTTTGCTGGCAGAAAATGAGCAGATTTAGTGAGTCGATCGACTATAACCCAAATCATATCTTGCCCACTTGCCGTCTTTGGTAACTTTGTCACGAAGTCCATAGTTATGTTTTCCCATTTCCATTCGGGGATTTTAGGTTGTACCAACAGACCGGACGGTTTTTGGTATTCCGCTTTAACCTTTGCGCAAGTCATACACTTACTCACATATGTGGCAATTTCTGCTTTCATGTTGGGCCACCAGTATAGCTTCTTCAAATCTTGGTACATTTTGTCCGATCCAGGGTGGATCGAATACTTTGACTTATGCGACTCGTGCATAATCAAAGCTCTCAAGTCACCAAAGCGTGGTATCCAGCTTCTATTCTTCAAACACAACGTTCCATCTGCACGTGGCTCCAGATTCTTAATCATGCCATGCAAATCTTCTGTTCCGTAATTCTCTTCTTTTCTCGCCTCAACCTGAGCATTCAAGATCCGCGCAGGGAGGTTCAAACCGATTGTCATAACCAAGGCTCGAACTCGTAGTGGCTTAGGTCTACTCTTTCGGCTCAACGCATCAGCCACCACATTCGCCTTTCCCGGGTGGTAACGTAACTCGCAGTCGTAGTCACTTAACAGCTCTAACCACCTACGTTGTCTCATATTCAACTCTTTCTGATCTAGAATATGTTGCAAACTCTTATGATCAGTGAACACAACGCACTTCGTGCCGTAAAGGTAATGTCTCCACATCTTGAGAGCGAACACCACAGCTCCCAATTCCAAATCGTGTGTCGTGTAGTTCTTCTCATGGATTTTGAGTTGGCGGGATGCATAAGCTATGACTTTCTCTTTCTGCATCAACACTGCGCCTAATCCCTTATGAGAAGCATCACAATATACTATGAAGTTTTCACTTCCTTCGGGCAGTGCCAAAATTGGTGCACTACACAACTTTTGCTTCAGTGTCTGGAAAGCAGTTTCCTCCTTTTCACCCCAATTGAACTTTACACTTTTCTGAGTCAGCTTCGTCATAGGCTTGGCAATCTTGGAGAATCCTTCGATAAATCGTCGGTAGTAACCAGCAAGACCTAGAAATTGGCGAATTTCTGTTGGAGTCTTGGGTGATTCCCAATCCTTGATTGACTCAATCTTCGCAGGATCCACGTGAATGCCTTCACTATCAATCACGTGTCTAAGAAATTATACCTTCGATAGCCAAAAGTCGCACTTTGAGAACTTGGCGTACAATTCTTCCTTCTTGAGCAACTCCAAAATTAGTCTAAGATGTACAGATGATGGTGATAGTGAATTTTGGTTTATGATTTGGCTCGTGGATTTGTCGAAGCCTTGATGTATATCTCCGACAAGAGAGCAATGAATATTTCTCATGGGGGGAGCGTCTCAAAATTTGCATAGGCATAGCAAAGGGGCTCAATTACCTTCACTCAGGTGTTGAGGAGGTCGGTAGAGTAATACATAACGATTTCCAAAGCAAAAATATAATGTTAGATACGTATTATGAACCCAAAATCATGGGTTTTTATCACTCAGTAATAGTCCCAGAAAATCAGCTACATACACAAGTTAATTCACATGTACGTCACCAACACAACCCTGATCCGATTTACCATGAAATCGGACTATTCGACACAACAACAGATGTATACTCATACGGCATACTTATGTTTGAAATGTTGATGTGGATGCCGGCTAATGAAGAAAAGGTAATTGGAGATTATAAGCCACAAAGGCTTATAAATATTGTCCGACGCTGCTATGATAATAGACCCGAGCAGTTGATTGATCCCGGTTTA
Organism: Tanacetum coccineum; assembly: GCA_026074375.1. Lineage (NCBI taxonomy): Eukaryota > Viridiplantae > Streptophyta > Magnoliopsida > Asterales > Asteraceae > Tanacetum > Tanacetum coccineum. The sequence continues at coordinate 44,386 of BQNB010009507.1, read as the reverse complement.
AGAGATCACATTGATCGTCGTTCTTTCCAGATGTTTATAGATATTGCGTACAGATGCATTAGTTTCAACTTGAAGGATCGCCCTACGATGGATGAGGTCGCTAAGACGCTTACGGAAGCATTGGATATTCACGTAAGTCTCTATCTAAAAATATGTGTCAAATTTTAAAAACAAAAACTTAAAAAAAGGAGGTAATTAATAAAATTGTAGTGGTTTAATTTTAAATAAATTATATAAAGTTAAGTGTAAATTTATAAATTTATTAATTTTATTATAACTTAAAAAAAACAAAGAAGCCCCACTTGGATCTTGCTAGAAATCGAAAGTTATGGAGTGGGTATGATGGTGGTGGTGGTGCCGTGAGCTAAAGAGGGGAGGGAGAGAGATGTGTGTTTTGTAGTAACTTGGAAAATGTATTATCAACCCTAAGTTGTAGTATATGCTAGATGTATAGGCAAGAGCTAGGGTTTGATGTTAATTGATGCATACAAGTGAACAATACACACCAAAGGTGTGTGTCACCTTTCCTCGGCCGAATCTCACCCCCCCCCAGGCACAGTACCATGTGGGTTCATTTTTGGGTCTTGGTTCATGCATACTTGGATAGATTTTGAACTTTCAAGTCAAATGGTTAGTTCAAGTGTTAAAGTATATTCAAATGGTTTTATAAAACCTGAGAAATGGTGCATGAGGAACGGCATTCTCATGTGTCACTATATTGTGTAAGCATGAGCACATGCTACTCTGGGTTTCAAGAAAGATGCTTGTTGAATTAATTTTAGCATGACATCATATATATTGGGGTGTTTGGTATAGGAGGAGGGGTGAACGAAATTTTTGGACTTAGGGCATAAGATTATCGATAACTTGAGTTTACACGAAAGGATTTCGAGTTTCCGAGGTTCCGTTGGTCAAAAACGCGAAAAACGCAATTTAAGAGATAAAACCCTAAAATTAACATCGGAAGTGATTAAAAATCACAAAACACTCAGGAAAGCTAAAATATCTCATATTAAGCCTAAATTAATTTATAACCGATGCCGGAACGCGTCTGATGACGTTTCTCAATTTTTACGCAGTTTAGTTCCCTGGTAAACTGTCAGATTTAAACGTAACGTATAAAATTTAATTAGGATACCCAGATGGGGTGGAATACTACCGGGGAATTTACGGCGGTGTGGACCTCCTTTCCGTTAAATAGCTTTGTCCTCAAAGATTATGACGTTGCTTGTGACACGGATACAGGTTAACGAACGATGTGGGTAGTTCTTCTGCATTTGGTCTTCGCGTTCCCAGGTTACTCGGACTCCTTCTGAATTCCAACGGACCTTCACGATTGGAATGCGACTTTGCTTTAAACGTTTAACTTCGCGGTCCATAATTTCAACCGGTTCTTCAATGAAATTGAGCTTTAGTCGATGTGATTTTGTCAACGGAATAGCGAGCGGTTCATCGGATAAGCACTTCTTAAGGTTCGAGGACGTGAAAGGTACTATGAACAGATTTAGTGTCTCTGGTAATTAGTCGATATGCATACGTTCCCACTTGGCGAGAATTTTAAGGTCCATATAACGGGGGTTCAGCTTTCCCGTTTGCCGAAAAGTATTACACCTTTCCAGGCGATATCATTCAACATAACTTATCCCAACCTGAAACTCCAATGGCTTATGTCTCTTATCAGCGTAGCTCTTTTGTCGATCACGTAAATCTTGTAGACGATGCTTGATTTGGATATCTTCTTGGTTGTTCTCGAACAATTCTGGTCAGTAAGGCTGAGCGTCTCCCACCTCAGCCCAACAGATAGGTGACCGGCATTTGCGACCATACAACGCCTCAAAAGGTGCAGCCTTAATACTTGTATGGTAGCTGTTGTTGTAGGAGAACTCTATTAAGGGTAGATGTCTGTTCACATCTCTTCCCAAAAATCTAGCACACTTGTCGGTGCATGTCTTCCAATGTTTGGATTAGTCCTCTCACTTGACATCCTATTTGGGGTGGTATGCCGTACTCATATCTAATTGAGTTCCAAAAGCTTCTTGAAGAGATTGCCAGAATTGAGACACGAACCTGCCATCGCGATCAGAGATGATCGAAACCGGCACTCCATGTCTCGACACCACTTCTTTCAAGTACTGCCTGGTCAGTTTCTCCATTGAGTCATTTTCCTTTGCTGGCAGAAAATGAGCAGATTTAGTGAGTCGATCGACTATAACCCAAATCATATCTTGCCCACTTGCCGTCTTTGGTAACTTTGTCACAAAGTCCATAGTTATGTTTTCCCATTTCCATTCAGGGATTTTAGGTTGTACCAACAGACCGGACGGTTTTTGGTATTCCGCTTTAACCTTTGCGTAAGTCATACACTTACTCACATATGTGGTAATTTCTGCTTTCATGTTGGGCCACCTGTAACACCCCCATTTTTACAATATAGCAGCGGAAGCTAATCTGGGGTATTACTTCATGGAAACAACAATCATAATCATAGAAAACGACCCAAAAGAGACGTTTATTCAAAAGATATGTTATCATTCATTTCAAATCAGAGTTACAAAGGCAGGTCCCAAAATCTAAAACATTATGTTTGAATGATAACAGTTCAGCCATCTTCGAGTCTATGCCACTCCGTGCCGCAAATGGCACATACATAATAATAGTCCAATGATATTATGGTCCTTTTTAATATCTCGTTATATGTAAAGCATTATTTCCTTCCTTGTCACACCTTCATAGAATAAAAAATGCCTTCCATAATTACCTTTATGTAAGATATTATTAATTAACCGATGATAACGTGTGGGGTAGTTGGATGTAAATTTTTTGACTAGAACTGATTATAGTCGTTGGTTTAAATTATTCTTTACAGTTAACTTCGACGTAATTAAGAAGAGATGAAAGAGGGCGGTTCCGAGTAATATAGCAAAATCTTTAATATCTCGGTACAGCTTGCAAAATAAAAAAAAACGAATTTACATGTAAGTTGACTAGAACTGGTTCCTTTCTGCGGTTCGTTGTTTAAATTTTTTAAAAAAAATTGTCTGTCATATTTTATACCGAGTAATAAGCAAACTCCATCACCAATTTCCAAAAAAACAGATCGTTCTTCTCCTTCAGAAGTAAACCTTGAAAACCTTCGATTTTCTCGTAAGGAGATCGACCGCGCTGTACACGGCGGTTTCAAAACCGGTGCAGTGATCAAACCTGATGTCTGCATATACGAAGGATACATCTCTGAACCTTATCACGACGTTATCATGTTCCCAGAAGTTGACATAAAAAGCAGGTGGTACAGTGAATGTAACGGTACCTTCAAATATGGGTTTTTATACAGTGATGAGCTTAAGATACTATCCAGGCTCCATCACGAAAACATCTGACTTCATTGGTTACTGTGATGAAAGGACGTTTTTTTCCAGGGAGGTGTTGATGATGGTGATAGTGAATTTTGGTTTATGATTTGGCTCGTGGATTGTCGAAGCCTTGATGAATATCTCCGACAAGAGAGCAATGAATATTTCTCATGGGCTGAGCGTCTCGAAATTTGCGTAGGCATAGCAAAGGGGCTCAATTACCTTCACTCAGGTGTTGAGGAGGTCGGTAGAGTAATACATAACGATATCCAAAGCAAAAATATAATGTTAGATACGTATTATGAACCCAAAATCATGGGTTTTTATCACTCAGTAATAGTCCAAGAAAATCAGCTACATACACAAGTTAATTCACATGTACGTCACTACACAAACTGATCGGTTTAGCCATGAAATCGGACTATTCGGATCACAACAAACGATGAATTACTATACGGCATACTTATGTTTGAAATGTTGATGTGGATGCAGGCTAATGAGAACAGGTACATTGGGATTTAAGCACAAAGCTTATAAAAGATGTCCGTCGCTGCTATGATAATAGGACCCGAGCAGTTGATTGAATCGGTTTAAGAGATCACTTGATCGTCGTTCTTACCTGATGTTTTTTGATATTGCGTACAGTAAGCATTTGTTCAACTTGATGGATCGCCCTTGATGGATGAGGTCGCTAAGACGGCTTCGCGATGCATTGGATATTCACGTAAGTCTTATCTAACAAATATGTGTCAAATTTTAAAAACAAAAACTTAAAAAAAGGAGTAATTAATATATGTTTGTAGTGGTTTAATTTTAATAAATGATTATAAGTTTAAGTGTAAATTTATACATTTTTTTATTTTATGATAACTTAAAAAAAACAAAGAAGCCCTTAAAACTTTTATATAACTTATAAAACTGTAATATATTTCATATAGTTATATATATTTTATTTTGTCTATTATTTTTATATATATTTATTATAATATTGATATATCTATTTATTTATACATAATGTACATGCCCCATTGTGTGCACGGGGATTAAAACTAGTTCCCTTTTAAATAGCGTCTCATTGTTTTAAAAATTGTATACGATAGAAGCCTCTAAGCAAACTTGTTGTGTTTATTGTGTACGTTGTTTTATAATACTGAGTCCTTTTAAAATGGCCTAGTGGTCAGAGGTTTCTCTTGAGAAGATTGCCATTATAACTCACCATTTTTTTTGCAGTTGGAAGTAATTAAAGTTAGTGCATTGAAGCAGTCGCTGCGGGGAGCGGGACGGAAGGAGGTGGCGGAATTTAATATCTTGAAAATAGGTGGTGAGGAAGGGGAGAGAAGACGAGGGGAAATAAGGGGGGGATTTAGGTTGCTGAGGGTTTCCTGCATTGAGTGGGGGGAGAGGTGGATGGGGGGGGGGTGGGCTGGGGCTATGGGGGGAGGTGTGATTAGCAGCCTATTTATATATATAAACATAATGTACAAGCCCATTGTGTGCACGGGGATTAAAACTAGTTCCCTTTTAAATAGCATCTCATTGTTTTAAACATCTTATACGATAGACGCCTCTAAGCAAACTTGTTTGTATTTTATAGTTACAGAAGAATAAACGACGTCCTTTTAAAATTGCCAAAGGTCAGAGGTTTCCACAAGAGAAGATAGCCACTTATAACTTCACCAAAAAAATTGCAGTTGGAAGTAATTCAAGTACGTTCTACAGAGGAGACCTCCATGATCACTGGCAATACGGCCCTGTTGCCATAAAAAGATTTGAAGATTTTAATTCATTCAAAGACGAGCTTAAGATTGTTTCCCGCCTCCAACACAAAAGCATCATTCCATTCATTGGTTACTGCGATGATGGCGGAGAGAAGTTTCTAATTTACGAGCGTGCGGACAATGGAAGCCTTTCTACTTATCTCCCTGAGCTAACATGGGCTCAGCGCCTAAAGATTTGCATAGGGGCAGCAAAAGGACTCAAGTACCTCCATTCAGGTCTTGGGGAGTACGAGAGTATAATACATGGAGACTTCAGTAGCCAGAACATATTAGTCTCTGAGAATCTAAAAGCTAAAATTTGTGGTCTTGGTTCGTCATTTTTAGTCCCCAGAAATAATCCAGATACCAAAGTTTATAAAAAACTTGTCGGCAGACAAGAAATGGATCCCGTCTACCGTGAAAGCTACATCCCCAAGGTAGAATCAAATGTGTACTCACTTGGCGTAGTACTCTTTGAAATATTGACTGGTAAGTTGGTTAATACCGAGTGCAGAACCCAATTTGACGAGGCGCATTTACCTAAAATTATACAAAACGAGGAACACAATAATAATAAGAAAAATCGAGGTTTTTTACAAAAATTAACACTACGCCACAAATTTCCATGGGTGTCTTGGGACCCCTCGGGACCCACCGTGGTTCGGTCCCGGGACCCCCGGGGACCCACCCTGGTTGAGTCTCTGACCAAGTGCGATGGAGATGAAGAGCTAAATTTGATGGCTTTGGTTCGATGCCACTATGGTGATGGATTCAAAGAGTTTATTGATCCTCAAATAAGAGATGAAATTGATGTTCGTTCTTTACATATTTGTAAAGAAATTGCATATAAATGCATTAGTTACCAGATAAAGGATCGTCCTTCGTTGAATAAGATCATCAAGAGGTTGGAGGAAGCATCGTATATTCAAGTAAGTCTTCATTTAATTATACGTCAGACTAGTTTATGTCTGCGTGAACCAAAAATATATACATTAAATCTAGATATTATTGAAACTGCTCAACTCAGTCATGTTGGTTTTCTAAAAGATTTATGTCATTCCGGCTTTAAATAATTCTTATGCATTGGTGTTTTCACGTTTCCGTTTTTAGACTTGAAAAGGATATATATTACATACAAACAAAGAAACACAAATCCTGGTGTCGACTAGTTTCAAGCTTAATTACAACTTTTCGGTTAAAAAAGACTTGCATTATCTAAACAGATTTTATTCGCAGAACCACAGAGCTCCTTCAACTGTTACGGGACAAGGCCTGCAACATCAAAAGCTAGAAGATTTCCGTATTCCATTGATGGACATCAACTCGGCCATAGGAGTGAAAGGTCCAGAAACTAAGATAGGAGATGGTGGTTTCGGTGTGGTTTACAAAGGCCAACCCCTTGAACATTGGCAAAACCGCATAGTTGCTATCAAATGCCTGCATCCCGAAAGTTACCAAGGAGAGTATGAGTTCCGCAACGAGCTGAATATGATTTACAGTTTCAGCCATGAAAACATCATCCCTTTCATTGGTTACTGTGATGAAGGCAATGAGAAAATTATAGTTTATGAGTATGCTAGTGAGGGTAGCCTAGACTGTCATCTAAAAGACAAGAAAAATAGACACGATTTGACATGGGAACTTCGTCTAAAGATTTGTTTGGGAGCAGCAAGAGGACTCGACTACCTCCACTCGGGTCTCGGGGAAAACAACAGAGTAATACACAGAGATGTCAAGAGTGCAAACATATTATTGGATCACAATTTTGTAGCAAAAGTTTGTGACTTTGGATTGTCAAAGTATGGCCCCACAAATCAGCCACAAACTCAAGTCTATACAAACGCTGCGGGTACCAACTTTTACATGGATCCTATTTACCATGAAAGTGGCGTCCTTCGGAAAGAGTCAGACGTGTATTCCTTTGGAGTGGTAATGTTTGAATTGTTGAGTGGAATGCTAGCTCATCACCAAAGAAGAATTGGAGATGATAAACGAAAACCTCTAATAAATCTGGTCCGACGCTACTATGATTACAGACCAGACTTGTTAGTTGATCCCCTGATTAAAGATGAAATTGATAATCGTTCATTTAATGCTTTTAGAGAAGTTGCATTTCAGTGTATTAGCTATAATTCAAAGGAACGCCCTACCATGGAAGCGATCGCAGATCGGGTTGAGGAAGCATTGGAACTTCAAGTAAGTATTTTATTTCAGTTATCGTCTACAAAATCTCGTTTCCAAAGAACTTATAAAACGATCCTAAACTCTTTTAATTACATATATTCTTTATCTTCTAATTACATATATTCTTTATCAATTTTGCATCATGAACATTAGAATTGATCTAATAAAGTTGGCTAGCCATGAACTTTTTAATTTACAATAGTATATACGATATATTTGTCTTACCATTCAACCAAATTTTGTGGTAGGTAACTAACCAAGGGGATCTTAGGCAAAAGGTGACTGAGAGCTAATATATCCGGGGATCACTGGAGTAATTACTCGTAACAAGTTGCAACTTCAGTTTCTTGACAGGTTTATTTTATGTTATGAGATCAGGAATTGGTGTAACTTTTGTAATTTTGAGTTGTATGAATTGTTGGTTTCGTGTGAACTGAAGTGACTCGGTTCGGTTTTGTTTTGAGTCGGTTTGTCCGGTTCAGTTCAGTTTATACGGCTTATGTGTGTTTTTTCTTGGTTTTGGCTTAAACCAAACCAAAGCAAGCCAAACCGAAACCAAAAATCATAAGTATACAGAACCGAAAACCAAACCGAATATGGTCGGTTTGGTTTCGGTTGGACTGGTTCAGCTTCATTCTTTGGTTCAGTTCAGTTTTCAGTTTGTTTTCACCAGCCCTACATTACACATTATTAAATGGGAAAGGTCAAAAAAATGCATAAAATGGCGACATGGTGTACCAGTACCACTATACATAACACATTAAATTTTTACCGATGCCAAATTCAAATCTTAATCTTATCTCAAATCTAAACTAAAATCCAAATACAATTCCAAACTCATCTACGTACCAACCGGACCCTAGTGTTTTTAGGTTTTATTCTGGTCCAACAGTTCAAAAACCTCACACCAAACACCTCCTAATTTTATATGGTTTTATGTTTAAGTTGGATGCTGCTTCATGTAAACATTTATCTTCCTTGAACAACGGTGCTCTATAATTCATGATGGCAATTAATCGAGACTACAAGTTTGTATATTTTGCTTGTAGTCATTATACTCTTCTATGAAATAATCATAACAAAAAAGATGTAAACAAAAAATGTTTGATGTAGCATACCAGATAGGTGCCTCTGCAACCTCTTTCTGACAAAATGATGGTCCGATCGCCAACTGGTTCTTCTAAACGACTGGCTTCCATCCGTTGCTCTTCTGTACAAGTGCCCGCAAGAATAGTGATCAGAGCCGGAAAACAGAAAGATTGACTGAACTTTTCTGATCATTTCACATACCAAATAATGCTCACGAAAGCGCAATCAGTTCTTCACTTGTTTTGAGCATGAAACAAATATGTTGCTTGTTCCCACACACAATCTTCAAAACTTGCAGAAGATATACTCGATAATAAGGTTTGGCTCAACCTCGAGGCCTGAATGGAATATCTACTGATAAACCCTGCAGTTTCATCTGGCAATAATACTTAGGTGGTGCGATTGCACCGGCCTTTGTACACAAATCAACAACTGCAGGCGCGATGCACCATAAAAGGAACCGGGACTTTTGTCCAGATTGAACTACAGGATCTTTGAGGCTACGAAACCAAACGGTTCTGTGGAGGAAATAATTCGTCAACTTGAGCTTTTTTCCAAAGATGGGTCCTTCGCCACTCTAATACTTAAATAACACACAAAAGACGAGCCCTTTATGTCCAGATGGCCAAACATGAACCTCTGTACCACCGAACAAATTATTTACAAACCTTAGCTGTATAAACCATCAACAACTTTTCAACACCGGATCTAACCACTTCCCATGCCTTTAAAGTCCCATTAGCAACTAACCTCAACTCATCATTTGACGAAGATTCAGCACCTACACATTCTAAATTATCTGTGAACAAACTTTCGTCATTTATATCTGCACCAGCTTGTAACGAGAGTTCAACAATTGCAGGTATTCGGTTGTAATCAAACTGCTGGTCGTGTTTTATTAAATCTTGGAACATGTTCTTCAGATGAAAAGTTTCCACAGGGATAAGTATATCGTTTATGCCCCATTTGACCCATTCATGAAGCTTGTTTTTGGCATGCCGTCTAGAACCGTGGCAAGTCTTGATTTCATGGACCCTTATCCCCGCCCCCAGTATACCCTTCTGAAACAGAATTGCCGACAACCAAAGTCACGTGCATTCATAAAAGGCATACACAATCACGAATTCTGTCTCAATCGGAAAAGTTTCAATTTAGTTGCTCCCTGCGTTTTACCTTCCACTTTCTGTAAATACTCGATAGATATTCATAATTTGCTAATTTACCCGTTTTATCCTTACCTCCCATATCATATATCCTACAAGTTTTCCAAGCCAAGCTGCATTGTAGGGGATGTTTGTTTAAGCTTATATTTAGACTTATGAGCTTATTTGACTCAGCTTACATTTCATAAGCCCCATCTTTAAGTCATAATAACCTAATAAGATCATAAGCCCACACATAAGCTTAAATAAACACCCCCTTAAAATATGCGATCTACTTTGGAAGCTGGTGCAGTAATAAGGAATGCTTAGCATAATGCTACGGTAATAATTAAATTTATAAATCAAGTAAAACGATGAATGAGCGAAAGAGAATACTTGCAAGACCAGATGGGGATTACTTGCAGCAGAGTGGATACGCCTTGTATCAAAAGGGCTCGGGATCTTAAGACATCATACGCAACAGGGATCATAGCTTTTACTGGATAATCTTTGGCTCGATTCTCGATCCGTTTGAGAATCATCGGCCTTAACTTTCTTAAGTCTACTTTTGGATTTGAGCGGTAATGTCGGGTAATTCCAACTAAACCTTGCATCATAATCGCGCTGTATAGTCTGGGATTCCTCATAGCTGCCATATATGCAAATATTTCATCAGAAGCTATTACTAATACAATTAGTCCATTATACATCAAATACAATGAACTAATCATATTCACAGACACAAATTTAAAACAAGGTTTAGGGCAGCAAACAAACAGAATTTAAGTTTAACCGAACGAATACCAACACTTAAAAACAAACACAATTTATGGCTTAGAAACTAAGGTTATTCATGTTTTTTGGGTAACCATGGTTTCCGACCTTTTGGCTGACTAATCCACGGGGTTATTCATGTTTTTATAGGTAAGAGTGGTTTCTGACCTTTTGGCCGACTAATCCACGGCATCAAAGGTTATTCATGTTAGCTTATGTTGTTTCATAAAAACATATAAGCACATACATGAAAACCAAATGCATTTTGCATTGCATTCTATCAAAACTAATGAAGACTCGTAACACAGAAACTTAGAACTAGGTGCCATTCGTAAATATTTGACATAAATTCACCCTGGCCCCTGGGTAAGAAAAATCTATGTGGTTCATGGGCAAATGCATAGTTGACTGATCAAGGAGTGCTTTGAGAAAATAGGTCATGGGTTGCGCCATTCCTGGGGCTAGGTCATAGGGGAAGGGTCGGTAGGCACCCAAAAAGGGTGCACAGAGTCAAGGGTATCGCCGCCGATTTAAACTTTTTGAGGAAAAACAACAACATACCAATTCCCACCTATGGGGGAGGTGAAATGTAGACAGATCTTACCCCTAACCCTAAGATAAACCCGGAAGTAGAGAGATTGCTTCTAGGGGGACCTACGGCCAGTGTGTTGCTCAAGATATATGTGCGTGTGAAAGTATGCAATAACAAGGACAAAGAATTTATAGAAACATAAGACGAAAAGCAAGCATATAAGCAATAGACAAAAACCATCATAAAACCTTAAAGAACAAAGGCATAAACACATAAACACATATGCCACATGAGAACACATAATATAGACTAAAGAAAGCGCATAAGAGGCAAAACATAAGCATAAAAGCAAACGGGCAAGGAAAAAAGGATAAACGCACGCAAAGAAAAGGGGCGTGAAGGCAAAAATAAACCCAAGACCTAAGAGAGGAGCGAAGTTCTACACGCAAACGCTATGGGGGATCTATACCTAAAGGCAAAGCAAAAGGACAAAGGGAGGCTACTAAACGCCTAAAAAACCTAAATGCCTAATCGCAAAAACTACCTCAAACAACCCAACAATTAGATATGAAAATGAACTGGCAATTGTTTAAGATATAATTCTAATAAATAAATAGAAATAGAAATACTAAAAAACTTTAAAAAAATAAAAGATGAAGAAATACTTACTTGTGTTTGGGTTTGATGCAAGAAACAAACACACACAGTAACTAGGTGCTGCAAATACAGTTCTGAGTGACTGATTATTATTTTTAGAATCTCGGCTTTGCTTATTTTATATGGGCTGACCATATGAAAGCCCATAAGCTGTATAAGTTTCTGAATAAGCCCAAAATGGTCTAGTCCACTTCTTTAGTTAAGAGTTTATTTACGGCTAATCAGACAGTCATTCTATCAATGTTTTGAAACCCGGTGTCAACCAGTTGAAGCGGTTTCGATAAAAAAAAGGGTCAAATTAAACCGGGTTTTATATTTTCGAAACCCGGTTAGACCTGCCGGGTTTGAAGTGACTCGGTTCTCGAGACCCGGCAAGGTTTTGGTTTTTTTTACGTGTTTTTTTAATAAAAGCAAGTTAATTATATATATTTGCGTCGTAATTTTATTTTTATACGTTATATTTGCTAGTAAATGGATTTTATGCTCAATATATGAAATATTCATGATTTATATATATACTTTTTTTTATAACGTCGCAAATAAGTTTTTTTAAAGAAAACCGGTTTGACTCGATGATCGAATCGATTAAACCGATAATCCCGTGACTTGACCGGGTCGATTAAAGACCTGTTTTCAAAACATTGCATTCTATCGTTTTTAAAACCGATCCTGAAATCCTTATAATTTTCATCTAGTCAACGACTAGGATTGGTTGCTTATGATTGTTGGAAAGAAAAAAGGTCGTAGCATAAGCTAACAATAAAATATTTTCGTTGATTAGTGCATGGGCTATTAGATGCTAATCTGTTAATATCATTTGTAAAGTTTCTGACAATTCTATTGTCATTAATAAGGTGACCGAGATGAAATCTATTTAATAAGGCTGCATGGTCTAGGGGAGTAAAACTCACATGATATGTCACCGTCATATCAGATTTCTCTCTCCAACTTTAAAACTCGCCAACTCACCTTTCAACGTAATAAGAAGTCACCTTACCAGTAAAACTCACCTTTCATTAAAATACCCACTTTATATAAAATATACCCCACTAAATATCCACACACACTCACAACCCACTCAGATCCTACTTTGTATAAAATATACCCCAATAAAATATTTTCGTTGATTAGTGCTTGGTCCTGAGGGGACTCCCATTTCAGATCTTACTTTGTATCGGAGTCTTGCAGGTGGCCTACAGTATCTTACATTCACTCGTCCTGATTTATCTTATGTTTTGCAACAAATTTGTATACATATGCATGATCCTCGGGAGCCTCACTTAGCCGCTTTCAAGAGGATTCTTCAGTATGTTCAGGGCACTTTGGAATTTGGTTTACAGTTATATGCATCATCGGGATCTTTTCTTGTGGCTTACTCTAACGCTGATTAGGCTGGTTGCCCTGCTACTCGCAGATCTACATCTGGGTATTGTGTATTTTTGGGTAATAATCTTTTATCATGGTCTTCTAAGCGACAACCCACTCTTTCACGTTCTAGTGCTGAAGCTGATAATCGGGGCGTTGCTAACGCTGTTGCTGAGACGGCATGGCTACGCAATGTTCTTCGAGAACTACACACACCACTACTGACCGCAACTCTTTGTGTATTGTGATAATGTTAGTGCGGTTTACTTATCTTCTAATCTGGTGCAACATCAACGAACAAAACACATTGAGATTGACATTCATTTTGTTAGTGACATGGTTGTTGCGGGTCATGTGCGTATTCTTCATGTTCCATCTCGTTACCAGTATGCAGATATCTTCACCAAATGTCTTTCTTTAGCGTTATTCGAAGAATTTCGCACCAGTTTGAGTGTTCGATTGTCTCCCGCGCAAACTGTAGGGGAGTGTTAGTGGATATATTTTGGCCCATTGTGATTAGGCTTTAGCCCGACTATGTTATTTCTAGATTTTTCCTATGTTGCCTATATATTGTAATCCCTTTTATTGAATAATGCAATGAATTTACCAATCTTACAATCGGCTCACCTTTCCCGTAATCCCTTTTATTGAATAATGCAATGAATTTACCAATCTTACAATCGGCTCACCTTTCCCCTTGGTTTTTCTCCTCGCTCACGGGTGAGATGGTAGGGTTGTTTTGGGGCCTCAAGGGTGAGGTTCACCTCACCGGTGAGGGCTCACGCCCACTTTATCCGGCCTTAACCCCACTCCATCCGGCCTTAGAAGAATTTATGTGATTGGTTAGTAATAAGTTACGGCTAATAGTTTAAGAATGAGATTTGAGGGGAAAAAATGCCAATTTAACAAAAGATGTACCAGATTTTTTATGTTATTGTCTTTTACCTTTTCTAACACTTTTCAAAAATGTGTAGAAAGGTGTAGGTGTGTGTGTGACGAGAAATAGCAAGAGAAAATAGAAGAGCATTTTCTTGGTGACCAAGTGCTTGTTAATTGTGTTCCATTGCAACATATTAGTGTCTGATCATCATCCTCATAAGGTAAGTATGCATAATTCTTGTTGAATTGTATAATTAAGAGTTTGGGACTTGGGTAATGAGATTTATGAGTTTAACTTCTGAAGTAAAGTTGTAAAAGGATTAAGTTCCTTTTGTGTTAATAGAGACGTAAATGTTGGTAAAAACCTTACGGCATAAGCAATTAAGCATGTAGTATTTCCTTTTACGGCGTAAGAACAAAGATGCTTTAACAAATACTTATTCCGAGAGCTCTATGGCGTAAGAAGAAACATGTCTTTATGCCGTAGAGAAAACTAAAGACAAACATAAAGAAAAGCCGTAGCTTATATGGCGTAAGCAAGAAAAATCCTTTACGCCTTATAAGAATCGATCATTTGTTTGTGTCTCGCGAGAGAATCAAGTCTTTGTAACCTCAGGTCATGTTCGAATCTCTTTATGAAATCATCAACTTTATCATTAAGATTAATGCCATCATGAAGTTCCAATGCTTCCTTAACCCGATCTCCGATTGCTTCCATGGTAGGGCGTTCATTTGAATTAAAGCTAATGCACTGAAATGCAACTTCTCTAAAAATATTAAATGAACGACTATCAATTTCATCTTTAATCAGGGGATCAACTAACAAGTCTGGTCTGTAATCATAGTAGCGTCGGACCAGATTTATTAGAGGTTTTGGTTTACCATCTCCAAAGCTTCTTCGTTTATAAGCTAGCATTCCACTCAACAATTCAAACATTACCACTCCAAAGGAATACACATCTGACTCTTTTCGAAGGACGCCACTTTCATGGTAAACAGGATCCATGTAAAAGTTGGTACCCGCAGCGTTTGTGTAGACTTGGGTATGTTGCTGATTTATGGGGCCAGATTTTGACAATCCAAAATCACAAACTTTTGCTACCAAATTGTGATCCAATAATATGTTTGCGCTCTTGACGTCTCTATGTATTACTCTTTTGTCCTCCCCAAGACCTGAGTGGAGGTATTCGAGTCCTCTTGCTGCTCCCAAGCAAATCTTTAGACGATGTTCCCACGTCAGGAAACGTCTCTTTTCCTTGTCATTGAGATGACAGTCTAAGCTACCATTACTAGCATACTCGTACACTATTATCTTCTCCTTGCCTTCATCACAGTAACCAATGAAAGGGATGATGTTTTTATGGCTAAACCTGAAAATCATATTCAGCTCGTTGCGGAACTCATACTCTCCTTGGTAACTTTCCGGATGCAGGCATTTGATGGCAACTGTGCGGTTTTGCCAACGTTCAAGGGGTTGGCCTTTGTAAACCACACCGAATCCACCATCTCCTATCCGAGTTTCCGGACCTTTCACTCCAATGGCCAAATCGATGTCTTTCAATGGAATAAGAAAATCTTCTAGTTTTTGATATTGCAGGCTTCCTTCTGTAACAGTAGAAGGCGCTCTGTGGTTCTGCAAATAGAATCTGTTTAGATAAATGCAAGTCTTTTTTAACAGAAATGTTGTAATTAAGCTTGAAACCATGAGTTGGGTTTCTTTGTTTGTATGAAATATATATTCTTTTCATGTCTCAAAATGGAAATATGAAAACACCAATGCATTAGAATCATTTAAAGCCGGAATGACAAACTTTTTAGAAAACCAACATGACTGAGTTGAGTAGTTTCAATAATATATTGATTTAATAAACTAGTCGACATATAATTAAAAGAAAATTTACTTGAATCTGCAATGCCTCATCCAACCTCGTGATGATCTTATTCAACGAAGGGCGATCCTTTATGTTATAACTAATGCATCTATATGCAATTTCCTTACAAATATGTAAAGAACGAACATCAATTTCATCTCTTATTTGAGGGTCAATAAACGTATCGAATCCTGATCCATAGTGGCGTCGGGCCAAAGCCATCAGAATTAGATCTTCATCTCCATTGCACTTGGTATAAACCGACTTACCAGTCAATATTTCAAAGAGTACTACGCCAAGTGAGTACACATTTGCTTCTACATTAGGGATGTAGCTTTCACGGTAGACGGGATCCATTTCTCGGCTGCCGACAACTGATTTATAAACTTTGGTATCTAGATGATATCTTGGGACTAAAAATGATGAACCAAGACCACACATTTTAGCTTCTAGATTGTCAGAGATTAATATGTTCTGGCTACTGAATTCTCCATGTATTACACTCTCGTACTCCCCAATACCTGAATGGAGGTACTTGAGTCCTTTTGCTGCCCCTATGCAAATCTTTAGGCGCTGAGCCCATGTTAGTGAATGGAGATTAGTAGAAAGGCTTCCTTTGTCTGCACACTCATAAACTAGAATGTTCTCTCCCGCTTCTGTGCAGTAACCAATGAATCTGATGATGTTTCCGTGTCGGAGGCGGGAAACAAGCGCAAGCTCGTCTTGGAATGAAGAAACTTTACATTTTTTTATGGCAACAGGGCCTCTCTTCCAGCGATCATAGAGGTATCCTCTGTAGAAACAACTTGAATATTCAATCTCACTTGGTTTATGGAAGTAATTGGTGGCCTTGTTGATCTCCTCTAGCGGAATTTGAAACCTTTCCTTAGGTTCAAGGTTTACTTTGGCAATTTGACGAGGAGCTAGTCGATTCTGTAAATACACAAACAAGTTTGCTTAGAGGCGTATATCTTATAACAATGAGATGCTAAAAGGGAATTTTGCATTGGAATCTCAGTGACCACTTATTTCTAGTATATATGCCATATAAAGGAATGTTCTCATTTCAAATAAGAAGTTAATTGTCTATTTTACCCTTCTTAATGTACCCTTTAAAACTAATTAAAATTAGAAACTACTTAAAAACACACATTTGTTTTCCTTTTATTAGGAAAACCAATTAACTTACTTATATACATATATATGAATTGATTACACACCCAATCCGATTACAATTCGGTGGCCCGACCCAATTTCTTTGTACTTTTACCTACAGGCCCATTCAACCTACATGCCCATTCAGTTTCTTATTTCAATATTATTTTTAGCTAGTTGAGTATTCAAGCATAGTAAATGGATTTTATAGCGGCACATAGTTGTAGTGATATTTTGGTTAATAAAATGTTACACAAAACACTTAACCAAATTATCATTTTAGCTATATTTCACTATAAAATCCCGTTGATATGCATGGGTACTCTTATGAAATGTTTAAGAAGATTATTCTCTTGTTTTTAAAATTCTGTAAAACTTAATCTATAAATTTATATTATTATTTTTTTGCTTGTGGTTAATCTGTAAAACTTAATTTATAAACTTATAAATTAATAACTCTTTAGCTTGTCGTAATAACAAAGTAAGATCGGATCTTGATTTTAAGAGCCTACGGGTCAAGAACTCAAGATGGGATCTAATAAGATCTTACGCTCGTAAAGTTCCTACGCGTAGGATAAAAATTATTTTTATTTAATGATATCGTAAAAGTGTAAGATCCTAAGAGCGGATCTTAAAAACTATGATTGTAGTCATTATCCAAATCAAAAGTTAACATAAACCGTTATTTCAAAGAAAAACTCCTTTCAATAATTCCAAATAGTTAAATGATACCGACTTACGTGAATTTCCAATGCTTCCTCAATCGTCTTAACGATCTCATCCATCGTAGGGCGATCCTTCAAGTTGAAACTAATGCATCTGTACGCAATATCTATAAACATGTGGAAAGAACGAGGATCAATGTGATCTCTTAACGCGGGATCAATCAACTGCCAAGGTTTACTATCATAGTAGTGTCGGACAATATTTATAAGCCTTCGTGGCTTATAATTATCTCCAATGACCTTTTCTTCATAAGCCACCATCCCAATCAACAATTCAAACATAAGTATGCCGTATGAGTATACATCTGTTGTTGTGTCGAGTAGTCCGATTTCATGGCAAATCGGATCAGGGATGTCCACGGGATGCACATCAAAATTAATTTGTGCATGTAGCCGATTTTCGGGGACTATTACTGAGTGATAAAAACCCATGATTCTGGGTTTCTTGAGATCATCAATAACTATATTTTTGCTTTGCATATCGTTATGTATTACTCTACCGACCCCCTCAACACCTGAGTGAAGGTAATTGAGCCCTTCTGCTAAGCCTATGCAAATTTCGAGACGGTGAGCCCAACGGAGATGAGATAGCTTGGCCTTGTCTTGGAGATATTCAGCAAGGCTTCTATCAAAAAACCTGTGTTCGTAAACCAAAATCACCTTATCACCATCGACACCGTGCTGGAAAAAAATGTCCTCTTCATCACAGTAACCAATGAAGGGAAGGATATTTTTGTGATGGCACCTGGATAGTATCTGAAGCTCGTCACTGTATAAAAATCCAGATTTAAAGGTACCGTCACATTCACTGGACCACCTGCTTTTTACATCAACTTCTGGGATCATGATAACGTCGTGATCTTGCCTAGAGAGGTGTCCTGTGTATCTGTAGACACCATCAGGTTTGAAACCGCCGTGTGCAGCGCAGTGGATCTCCTCCGGAGGAATTCGAAGTTTTTCAAGGTTTACCTCTGAAGGAGACATAGTTTTTTGGAAATTGGTGACTAGTGTGTATGATTTATTTATTTTTCTATGCGATGTGATCGAGTTCCGTTAATGCAGAGTTTGCTTATTTTAGGACTGAAAAGGGTGTTCTTATCTTGAGTTTTTCTTTATAGAAAGGATAAGGAATGGACAGAAAATAGGGTGTTCATTGGTTACTCCATAATGAATTGACCCTTTATAGACCCACATGATCTTTTGTTTCTTCTTCAACTTATCAACTTCTTTCCAACATAAACAAAGAATTACAACTGAAACAGAAATTACAAGTGTAAAGAGCAAAATACAAAAGATTAACAGAAACCCCTAATAAAAAACTAAAACTATAATATAGTCTCAGTTGGATAGGAATGAGAATCAACACTTTTAGCCCCTGCAATATCAAAACATTGACAAAAGCAAACCAAAGTTACCACAGAATAAAAGGATGTCCTTTCTTACCCCTGTAGAACCTCTGACTTGTCAAAAGGATATAAACAAAAAAAACGTATATATTTCAATAATGGTAAACAAAAATACCGTTCCTACTTTCAGTATGTCCTTTCCTTTTTCTTTTGTTCTCTTCTCAAAATAAAACCAACTTAACGATCTCAGAAATTTACATCTAACTACTTCACGCGTTATGATCGATTAACCTACCTCCATCCCAAAATAAATGTTTAGCTTGATTTTTCAGAGTCAAACGATTCAACTTTTACTTTAATTATTTTTGTGTGTGTTATATAATATTTGATGCAAAATATATGAATAAATTAGGTTTGAAGTGTATTTTCATTGGTATAATTTTCATCAAGTATTATATAATACAAAAAAATATATTTAAAGTCAAACTTGACAAAGAAAGACTTCAAAAAGTCAAACTGTACACTTATTTTGAGACGGGGAGTAATATTTTACATATGCTTGGAATCTTTTAAAGTAAAATGCACGTTCCATGGTTTTTAAAAGTTTCGCGTTTAGTCCCCCTTACAAAAATACTGCAGTCCTCCCAAACGTCTCCAATATTACACGGCGGTTAGTCCAATTTCCTAACGTCGTTAAAAAATTTATTTATCTCATGTCAGGTGCGTATCACACGAGAGTAGGATGGTCTTTTATAGTTCTTTCCTTTTCACATCTACCATCTAACTAATGTCTTATCATTGTTCTCGCCTATATTTTTTCTTCTCTTTCTTATACTTATATACAATTTACTTAATCCATCTAACACCTAAATCATCCTCTCAACTTCAAAGTTGCATACACCTAAACCTAATATTTTTCCCCAAATATTTTTTGATAATTTGTCAATGCTCGATTCACACGATGGGTGCTGTTAAATGGACGATACAAGAAAGTGACTTGGGAATCTAGTGACGAAGATCTTTATGCATGTGCAAATGATGAAGATCTTAATTATGTCATACTGAACTTATATAAGCAGAAAAGTTTCAAAATACGCAATAAAAAGTGAGCTTGTGAAACATAAGCCCAAAACCAAATAAAAGTCATGAGCCGGTTATATAAGCCGAAACAAACACCCCCTAAGCATGGTTTATACTACTTTCCTCGATGCATATACAACGAATCTACATGTGAACCTCGACACAACAATTGGAAAGGTGAGAATGTCGAACATGTGCTATAAGCCTTAAACTTTGGTCACTAAAGACGAATATAAAAATCATGTGGTTTTATGTTTAAGTTGGATGCTGCATCATGTAAACATGTATCTTCCTTTAACAAACGGTGCTCTATAATTCATGATGGCAATTAATCGAAACTACAAGTTTGTATATCCTGCTTGCAGTCATTATACTCTTCTGAAATAATCATTAAAAAAGATGTAAACAAAAAATGTTTGATGTAGCATACCAAATGATGCAGTCTGGGTGCCTCTGCACTGCAGCCTCTTTCTGACAAAATGATGGTCCTATCGCCAACTGGTTCTTCTAAACGCCTGGCTTCCATCCGTTGCTCTTCTGTACAAGTGCCCGCAAGAAGAATGATCACAGCCGGAAAACAGAGAGATTGACTGAACTTTCTGATCATTTCACATACCAAATAATGCTCACGAAAGCACAATCAGTTCTTCACTTGTTTTGCGCTTGAAACAAATATGTTGCTTGTTCCCACCCACTATCTTCAAAACTTGCAGGAGATATACTCGATAATAAGGTTTGGCTCAACCTCGAGGCTTGAATGGAATATCTGCTGATAAACCCTGCAGTTTCATCTGGCAATAATACTTGGGTGGTGCGATTGCACCGGCCGTTGTACACAAATCAACAACTGCAGGCGCATGCCCATAAAAAGACCGACATTTGTCCTGAAAAACTACAGGATCTTGAGGCCTACGAAACCAAACAATCTTTGGAGGAAACAAATCGTCAACTTGAGCATTCTTCCATAGATGGGTCCCTCGCCAACTCCCATACTTAAACACTCCACAAAGACGAGCTTTATGTCCAGACGGCCCAACATGAACCTCCGAACAATATTTACAAACCTTCGCTGAATAAACCATCAACAACTTTTCAACACCGGACCTAACCGCTTCCCATGCCTTTAAAGTCCCGTTAGCAACTAACCTCAACTCATCATTTGACAAAGATTCAGCACCTACACATTCTAAATTATCTGTGAACAAACTTTCATCGTTTATATCTGCACCAGCTTGTAACGAGAGTTCAACAATTGCAGGTATGCGGTTGTAATCAAATCGCTGGTCGTGTTTTATTACATCTTGGAACATGTTCTTCAGATGAAAAGTTTCCACAGGGATAAGTATATCGTTTATGCCCCCTTTGACCCATTCATGAAGCTTATTTTTGGCATGCCGTCTAAAACCGTGGCAAGTCTTGATTTCATGACCCTTCTCCCCGATATACACTTCTGCACAGAATCTGCACATCAAAGATCACGTGCATTCATAAAAATCAATTATCAAGTTTGACAATGAAAGTCATAGGAGTACATGTCATGTTAAAACATGAAAGATATACACACGTTACGAATTCTCCCTCTGTACTAAGACTATCACTGTCCACTTTCAGTAAACAAATAATTTAACTTTGCCGATTTTCGCGTTTTTCCTTTAACTACCTATATCATAAATATATTCTACCAGTTTTGAAAGTTAAGGGCCATTGTAGGGGATGTTTGTTTAAGCTTATTTTTAGACTTATGAACTTATTTGACTCGGCTTACATTTCATAAGCACCGTTTTTCTAGCTTATTTTTCATGTTATGAGCTTATTTTCCATCTTTAACTCATAATAACTTAAGCAGAGTCAAATAAGCTCATAAGCCCACATGTAAGCTTAAATAAACAGCCCCTTAAAAGCATCAAGGATAAAATGGACTGTAAGTTGCATTGGACCTATATATCTTAAATATTCATTTACGTTTGAAGCGGTGACATTATAAGGTATGCTTAAGCAATGCACGAGTGATAATAAATTTATAAATCAAGTAAAATGATGAATCAGAGAAAGAGAATACTTGCAAGACCAGATGGGTATTACTTGCAGCAGAGTGGATACGCCTTGTATCAAAAGGGCTCGGGATCTTAAAACATCATAAGCAACAGGGATCATAGCTTTTACCGGATAATCTTTGGCTCGATCCTCAATCCTTTTGAGAATCATCGGCCTTAACTTTCTTAAATCTACTTTTGGATTTGACCGGTAATGTCGGGTAATTCCAATCAACCCTTGCATCATAATCGCGCTGTATAGTCTGGGATTCCTCATAGCTGCCATATATGCAAATATATTACATCAGAATCTATTACAGATACAATGAACTAATCATATTCACAGACACAAATTTAAAACAAGAAGATTTAGGGTAGCAAACGAACAGAGATTAATTTTAAATGAAGAATACCAACATTTAAAAACAAACACAATTTATGGCTTAGAAACTAAGGTTTAAGGGTTATTCATCTTTTCTTTCAACATTCTTTACCTTCTGAATGATATTTCGCAAACGAGAATCTTGTCCTTCATTTGGGATGAGAGGTAGCAACATTGAAAAAGTAGCACAATCAGGCACAAAACCTCGGTTGATCATTTCTTCAAGATAAATTTCTGCCTCTTGACACTCGTTTTTCTTCAACAACTCTCCGACAATAACATTGTATATGAAACTATCCGGATTTTCTTCCATATTCTGAAGTAATTCTTTAGCTTTACCAAATAACCCTTCTCGGAAAAGTACACGTAACACCACGGTATATTTTTTATATGTGGTTTCAATCCTTTTAACAAGAGTTCATCAAACAAATCCATTGCCATGTTACGCTTCCCACATTTGCTAAATCCATCAATCAGGATAGTAGCTTTCATCGATTCGTTGTTTTCCAGAGAACGGAACAGAGCCAATGCGTCAGAGCATTCTTTGCTGAGGCTGTCAATGATGAGACTGTACTGTTCTACAAGGGGTCTACATGATCCCTTTTCCATGAACCAAAGCAATTCAAGGGCCTTGCTAGTGTGACCTACTTTACAAACCTCATTAATAACCGCCCTATACATATATTGTTCATGCTCACAAAGTTTCTCCCTAAGGAGTTTCTTAAATAACTCAACAACTTCAAAAACCCGATCAGCAAGAACAAGTCCATTTACAAGAGTGTTATAGGTGGCCAAATTAGGAGGATGACATAGCTTGAAGATGGTGGCGAATAAAGCAAAACCATAATTGACTTGATTAAGGTGGCAATAGCAGTTGATAGAGATGTTCATTGCATAGAGATCTCGTAGAATACCCACCGAATTTATCTTTTTGTAAAGATTAAGAGCAGTGGAATAATGTTGCATCTTAACAATTGGAGTAATGAGCTTGTTAAATTCAATGACGGAAGGCGGTCGTTTTTTATGAAGCATTTCATCAAACGGTTTGAGTGCATCACTAAGCTTAGTGAATTTTGGAACACACAGTTTGACAGAGAAGAATCTTACATTCATCAAAGGATACATTGAAATAAACTAGCTATGTAATTTTTTTTTCCATAACAGACTTACAAAAATAATCAAGAGATTGACGGGAAGTTTGTGGCGCCAATTTGCAAATATTGACAAGAACGGTGTCGTATGCCAATTGACGAATTGGAGAGGCGCACTAATCAATGCCAAAATGCATTCACTTCTTGTACAGTATTATCACAAAAGTATGCAGAATGATTAGTTAATTCTTCAACTATGCTTATGAGTGGCCCTCGACTCATTTAGAACCTCTTCGAAAAATGGTATGCATCATAAATGAGATGCACACTAAAATAAGTAACGACTAAACTATCATGAGCACCATAATGATTTCTACTTACAATGTTTCTCGTTGGTCGCAGAGT
Source organism: Tanacetum coccineum (assembly GCA_026074375.1). Taxonomy (NCBI): domain Eukaryota; kingdom Viridiplantae; phylum Streptophyta; class Magnoliopsida; order Asterales; family Asteraceae; genus Tanacetum; species Tanacetum coccineum. The sequence goes on along the minus strand of BQNB010009507.1, from coordinate 20,569 downwards.
TTCATCTTGTCGTCTATTCTTAATAAACAACGACTCGTTTCTAAAAAAAGAAGAGTTCCTACTAATAACTTCTTATTCTGATGATGAGTCTGTTCACATGAATGTTTCAGAATTCATTTATTTGGATAATGAGGAATGATAAATTTTTGTTTGAGCTGCGTATATATTGACAAATATTATGTTTGAAGTTGTGTATAAAAATGATGGCGTATGAGCTATTTTAAAAATAAATAAAATGGTAAAATTAATTTATTAGTATACATATAACCGTTTGTTGGGGGGTGGGGGTGGGGTGGGGGGGAAGAGGTGACGCCGCTCACCTTTTCTTCTCTTTTTCAGTTTGTTCGCGAGACGCATGATGGGTGAAGGTGAGGGTGAGCCCTCATCCTCTATTGCATAGTCTTAGTAACGCAAACAAGGTTCTTTTACATTTCTTATCACTAATCTTGCAGGTATTGTTTAAATTATTCAAGTGGCTAGAATTCGAGCAGAATGTGAAATGGTTTAAATGAAAGTCAGATTTTCACAATTAAAAGTCGTAAGAAAAGGTCTTGTTTAATTAACATATATCAACAACAATACCACCCCTTGACAAGTTCAGGATATGATACGGGATGTTAACTCACGTATTCCAGCATCTTTTCTTTCAACATCCTTTACCTTCTGAATGATATTTCGCAAACGAGAATCTTGTCCTTCATTTGGGATGAGAGGTAGCAACATTGAAAAAGTAGCATAATCAGGCACAAAACCTCGGTTAATCATTTCTTCAAGATAAATTTCTGCCTCTCGACACTCGTTTTTCTTCAACAACTCTCTAACAATAACATTGTATGTAAAACTATTCGGCAAACAACCATTTTCTTCCATATTCTGAAGTAATTCTTTAGCTTTACCAGATAACCCTTCTCGGAAAAGTACACGTAACACCACGGTATATGTCTTCATATGTGGTTTCAATCCTTTTAACAAGAGTTCATCAAACAAATCTATTGCCATGTCAAGGTTCCCACATTTGCTAAATCCGTCAATCAAGATGGTATACAAACTTGCGTCTTTCATCATCTCATCCTTTTTAATACTTGTTGCCATATTGATTCTGTTGTACGTAACATATTAAAATTTCGTCTTTGTTGAGAACGTATGATCGAGTTTGTACAACTCAAAATCATGTGACTTAAGGCTTTGTTTGTTTTTTCAATTTCGCCTCTTCTAACCTCTTTTCACCTCTTTTGTCTGAAGCGGGAAGAGCTTTTTTGTTTGTTTTTTTGCAGAGAAAAGTGGTAAAAAGCTCTTCTAACCTCTTCAAAAATTAAGACAAAAATTTTCACTTCTAACCTCTTCTTCTCTCTTCTTCTAATACAAACCCTCTTCTTCTCTCTTCTTCTAACACCAACCCTCTTCTTCTAAAAAAAACAAATGGTCTTATTCTTTGTAAATAAAGAGCTTAGATGCACCTCTTCTTTTGCAGACATGGTTTGAAGATGAAGAGGTAAAACCTCTGAAAAAACAAACGAAACCTAAGACACGAAGGAATAAGCCCTCTTTTAAGTTCTTATTATCGCACAATAAAAAAACTGCAATTTTTTCACCGGATAAAAAAATAATGAAATGAACTAATTGTAGGGAAAGTTCAATGTGCTTCATAACCGCAATCACAATAAATCGCTATCGATGAAACTACCTTAAAGCAGATTATATGTTGACTGTAACTATTAACAAAATTGAAATGACGTAAAACCATTTCAGCTATTATAGACATCTATAAGAAGATTACATAAACACAAATATAAATGAAACCTGCTTTACATAACCTATGAATTGCAACCAACAAACAAACGACAGCACACAAAACCTTAAAAAAAAAAAAACTAGCCATATTTTGTTGACTTATAATTTATCAATCCACCTTGAAGAATTTACTAACTTGTGTAGTTATGTTGATTGAAAGTTATGGTGCTGAGCCAATGTGAAAGTGGTTTGAAAAGTATGTTAAATAGACTAGTATTATACATGCCGTTCTTCTAGCACGGCCAAACAAGGTTAACAAGTTCTTCTAAGAGTACCATATGTCCGTACAAGCAAATGGTTGATTTTGGATGTACAAGTCACTTGCTGAAACTAGAGGCGAGGTAGTGAGGGGGCCGGGGGCAAGTGCCACCCCAACGAAAAAAAATTGGTGATATGTACATTTTTTTGAAATATATAGCTATTTTCGTAATTTGCGCCTTCCAAAAAACCAATTGTAGTGTAGTTTTCAAGAATATCGAAAACGTGCCCCCGTCGAGCAAACATTTATAGGCTCCGCCCCCTGCTTTGGAAACATAAAGGGGCCGTCAAACTTTTGATGATCTTAAAGGGTACCATTATGGTCGAAATTCGTGGGAGACGCGGGATGGGGTCGAGGTGAAATAGGGTGAGAGGCGCTTGTGGGGTGGGCGTGGAATGGGGTGTGTAGTTTTGTAGGGAGAGGCTGTTGAGGTGCTGTTGGGGGGGTGTGTGGAGTTTTTGAGAGAGTGAGAGCAATGTGAATTGGTTTTGGGGTTACTTGAGTTGTTTAAGATACCAAGAGGGTGGGAGGGGGGTAGTCACACTCCAAGTACCCAAGTATCGTATTTGAATCAAAACCTAGAATTTAAACCGACCACAAAATTATAAAAGCAAAAGTAAACAATTGTTAGGTTTAAAATAAAAAAACATTTGTTACTTTATTTCGTGTAATGCTTTCATAATAGTTCAATGCTAGTAACTGTAAAACATCCTTTATGCAATATAGTCAACTTTATATCAAAGTTAGAAGCAAACTCCATACACCTAATTTGCCATCACCCATACCCAAAAGTAATCTTACCAGCTATCCTAACTATATTCAGTCAATTGCATCTAGAGATTTCATTGTAATTACTATTGAATTAAAAGATATGAAAACATACAGTCCATATCCATTTCAACGCTATCTTCTAAAAACTGTTATTATAAGTAAAGATGTCAACATATTTTATCAACTTAGACATAAATCTTTCCATCTTCGTAATATATTAAATTAGAGTTTCCCATCCTACATTGCATGTTCCACCCACAGGATACAAATCTACATAACACGCGACGTACAATGTATGAATTTTCTTCAAGATACATAAAAAAACTAGATCATAACCAATCTTGCTTTCAAACTAATACACACAACTAAACTAATGACTGCAAATTTCAAGTATAAAAACTCTAAAGAACTTATACTCAAATGGAGTAATATAATGAGACATTCAAATGTGCTAATATTCACATGACAATAAGAAGATATTGCAAAAACAGTATTCGTAAGCTTCTTTTAGTATTTACCCATTCACCTACAAAATCACAAACGATATATATTCAAACACCTGTCGAATATTTGGTAAATTAGCACATTTGTGAAGTCTTGAGATTTTTCATTATGATTTATTAGTAGCTCTATTAGTAAGATGATAAGAAAGTTGTAAAGTCAAAGTTTACCTTTGCTTTATGATGCTTTCCTGCAAGTGATTAAATCTATGTCAAGATATTTGCAACTAAATTTATAACCAGAAAAATCTCAAGACTTCACAAATGAGATACAATAGTAACTTACAATAATATCTTTTGATAGAAGACACTAAAGCATGCGACCGAAAAGTTATTTGCGTGATCAAAATTTAAACTTCTCAGTATCAAAAACCTATTAATTTATTTATGAGAGAGAAAAAAATGTTACAAGAGTCATATGTTTTCATTTTACCTGAGCCTAATCACTAGATAAAGGTAAGATTCAAATATTAGACACACAATAAAAGCACAACTTTTGAGAGAAAAAAATGTTACATGAGTCAATTGTTTCTTTTGACTGAGCTAAAGTGATGATAAAGGTAAAGAGTTCAAATAGTGACACACTATTAAAGCACACGTGTCATCTCCTTGAGGCTGCACAGTAATTAAAGAGGTTCTTTGTATAATATAGGTAGATAGATAGAGGGAAAGAAAATACGTGTGTGGGGAGGTGGTGTAGTGGTAAGTGAATTGTTAATTATTTGAAAGGTGCATAGTTCAATTATAAATTATAATTATAATTATAATTATAAATATACTCAAATGGCGTTAGAAACGCTGTCGTTTCGAAAGAAAAAAAATTAGCCCATCAGCCCAACAACGAATACAATGGCCCAAGCCCAAAATCATTAAAAAATATATATATTTACAAAACACACCCTCAAAATATGAACAAACTTAAACTTTTAGTTATTTGTGTTTTTTATATAAGAAACTTTATTTATGAAATATATAATTTATATCTACCAATTAATTCATAAAAAATTATAGCACCTGAAAAGATCTTCAATTACGAACAAAACGAGTTGAATATTGCAATACCTCTGACATACGTACGGTTTTATAAAAAAATGTTGAAGTTAGTGTATATATTATATCTATATACTAAAGGGGGTGGGAAACGACATAGTTTCACCACACCTTGCTACAATACCTTTTTTGACCCAGTTTATTGAGCTCCCGCTTTGGGCCGGCCCAATTTTTTTTTTTTTTTTTTTTTTAAAAGGTTGCCACAAAATAGGGAGAAAAAAAATATATTACAAGAATACCGATTTATTCAGATAAAAAAACACCCGCGAAAACATTTTCGATACCTAATAATTATATTAAAAAAAAACTCCATATAGCTAAAAAAAACAAACCTTTCAACATGAGGCGCAACACATCAACCCATATAAAAAAACAAATTATTAAACATGAGACCGAAAAAATAAATTCGCATTAAAAAAAATAAAAAATAAAATAAAACGCGCATGACATGAACACGTATAAGAAAAAAAACAAAGCATTAAACATGATACCGAAAAAATGAACCCGCACTATTAAACATGTAACCGGAAAAATAAACCCGCACAAAATACAATAAAAAAATGTCATGCAGTATCGCGCGATTGTCATTTAAGGCACACGTAATCCTATAAAATTATATTATAAAAAAAACTCATATAACAAAAAAAAAACTTTAAACATGAGGCCCAACAAATAAGCCCATATAAGCAAAAAATAAACTATTAAACATGAGACCGAAAAAATAAACCCGCAAAAAAAAAAGTTACTGCCCCGCAACAACGGGCGAAAAATTAACGCCCGCAGCAGCGCGCGGATAACCCTGCTTGTTCCCACTCAATCATTTCCCTTCTTTTTTAATTTTTTAATTAACTCTATAAGTTTTCTATCTTTTCATTTTCAGAAAACATCATATTAGGTTTTTGGTTCAGTTCCCACTCAATCATTTCCCTTCTTTTTTAATTAACTCTATAAGTAATCTATCTTTTCATTTTCAGAAAACATCATATTAGGTTTTTCTCTAAAGGATGAAATTTTAATAAACAAAAAACTATATGAAAATGTGCCAGCACACAAGGCATCAAAGTTTTCTATCTTTTCATTTTCAGAAAACACTAGTTTTTTCTTTAAAAGGACGAGATTTTAATAATTATATTAGATTTTAATAATCAAAAAAGGCATCAAAGTGTGGGCCTCAAAATTATTTTTAACAAATCAAAGTTATATTTTTTAATATTTTACATACGGCCTTCAGACTCTGAGCTACGATATATATAACTTCCAATAAAAGAGAGTTGACTTTTCTCATACATATATTATACCTTATAAAATTGTACTGTATTGGATATGTGTTCACATTAAAGAGTATTTTTCAGCGTAAAATTGTGTCTTCTATATTAAAAGACTTTATTTATTTTGTTGTTAGTTTATGTTATGGCAAATTGCATAGAAAGGTACCCATCTTAGGTTCAACGTCAATTAAAGGTACTCATATTTTTTTTTCTCAATTTAAGGTATCGATCTTTTTTTTGGTTGCAACGTTAGACAATTAACAGCATTTCTAACAATCGTTATTTTATTATTGCATCGTTGGTCTTTTATATGATTTTGTTGAGATTATTTTTTGATTAAAAAATTAATTTCAAAAAAAAATTAATTTAAAAAAAAAAATTTAATTTCGAAAAAAAAAATAATTTTCAAAAAAAAATTTAAAAAATTTTAACCAAATGTTTTTAAGAAAAAAATTTTAATTTTTAAAAAAAAAATTAATTTCGAAAAAAAAAATTTTAATTTTGAAAAAAAAAATTAAAAAAATGTAACCAAAATTTTTTTTTAAAAATATTTTTAATTTTTTAAAAAATTTAATTTCTAAAAAAAATTTAATTTCGAAAAAAAAATTAATTTTGAAAAAAAATTTAACCAAAATTTTTTTTTAAAATTTTTTTTAATTTTTTAAAAAATTTTAATATCGAAAAAAATTTTAATTTTGAAAAAAAATTTAAAACAAATTTAACCAAAATTTTTTTTTTAATTTTTAATTTTTAATTTTTAATTTTTTAAAAAATTTTAATTTCTAAAAAAATTTTAATTTCGAAAAAAAATTTAACCAAAAAAATTTTTTAAAACATTTTTAATTTTTTTAAAAAAATTTATTTTTAAAAAAAAATTTAATTTCGAAAAAAAAATTTTAATTTTGAAAAAAATTCTGAAAATTTTTTAACCAAAAACTTTTTTTAAATAATTTAAATTTCGAAAAAAAAAATTAATTTTGAAAAAAATAATAAATCTCAACAAAATCATATAAAGGACTAACGATGCAATAATAAAATAACGATTGTTAGAAATGTAACCGAAAAACCTGTTAATTGTCTAACGTTGCAACCAAAAAAAGATCGATACCTTAAATTGAGAAAGAAAAAAAATGAGTACCTTTAATTGACATTGAACTTAAGATGGATATATTTTTATGCGATTTGCCCTTTATGTTACTCTTTTTGTGTTATTGATCAATTCATACATTGAAACTTTGAGTAGGGATCCAGTAAGATTAAAATTTAAAATAGAAATAAAAAAAAATAATTATAAATGCACAATTAGTTTTAAGTGTTTTGAGTTTTAAACATCAAAGATTATGAATTTTTCTAACTTAAACATAACACACAACCTTTTAATCATACTGCTATGTTTTAACACCTCATAGCCATTAGAGTAGAAAAGCTTACTATATACACATGTAAACCGACTCAAATAACCATTTCTAGACATTGTGAATTTTAACCAACACACTTTTTTTGGTTTATAAGCATTTATACAATGTAATAGGACATGTTGCTTTAAAAACTATGTTTTATCGACTGATTTCGGTATTTTAAAATTTTATCTCGTGAATCGCTATATGAGTTGTTTGGAGTGCTTCATTAATCTATTTATATGGGCTGTTTAGGGTTCGATTGTTTAGTTTTTCTATTAAATCCTATAAAATTAAAGTGATTGTTCGAATATATGTTAGTTGTTTCTAGATGAATAAATAGTTGTTTGTTTTGTGTACCGAATAAAGTATCTAAATTAGAGAAAATTATGATTATACCATTTTTTATGAAATAAGTGTTGAATAAATAATTAATTGGACAAAAGTAGTGGTAGGGTAAATATGTAAAGTAAAATAAAAGTGATGATTTAATTGAGAACCCCTGACCTCCATGGCTTTTTGTATAAAGTCATCAAGCATCAAACAAACACTTCATTAATGGCTTAATAAACTTACCTATTTATGAATCAAGTCTCCTTAAGTTATTATCAAATACTACCTTAGAGAGCTTATTTAAACTAATAATAAGGTTGTTTGGAAAGCATATCTAAACTACTTATAGGGCTGGTTGGAGATCTTATTTAAACTATTTATACCTATGTTTTAGAGTGCTTATTCAAACTACTTATATGGGTTGTTTGGAGTGATTATTTAAACTTCTTATAGGGCCGTTTTGGAGTGCTTATTTAAATAACTTACAGTGCAACTATTCAGCTGCAAGTCTCGAGTATTGATAGAAAATGATTAGGGAAGTGAAATAATGTTCTTATTTAATTGTATGCAATTGCTACTTTATTTTTTACATCTTTTATATTTTAAGTCAATAACATTAGAAAGATTGAGAAGTAAATAAACGTTTTCTTTTCATTAATATTGATATTAAAGTTTTATCATAGTAAGTAGAAAAATAAAAATTAAGTTATTTCATATATTTTTTTCAGTATTTTGGAAACATATACTGTATATACCATATTTTGAAAGTGTTAATATTATAAGTAAATTTTGTTATTAAACTTTTATTAAAGGCCATTAAATGTTTTAGGTGTTTGTTGCTACATTATTTTACTTTTTTCAAAAGGAAATGTTCTCAAATTATATACCAACAAAAAATAAATGTCTTTTATACTGTTTCAAAATTTTATTTGAATATTAGTATTTTCTATTCATACGTTTAACATACCATTTATTTAATGAAAAAATGCCATATTTATTATGGTGTTGTTAGTTTATTTTACTCTTATCCAAAGTGATATATTCTTAACTTTATTTACCATAAAAATTAAACATCTTTTATTGTGTTCTAATCATTTATATTTATCGTAATTTAGCATTAATATTTTCTATTCACGGGGCTAACATGCAATTTATTTACGTAATACCGCAAATAAATCTCTACACCATCCTGTATACAATTTAAGGCATGCAAGTCTACTAATGAGAAGTTACCTGATGTTCTTGAATTCTACAGATTGCAATTCTTGTGTCATCACTAAGGTTTCCTGTTCTCATAACTACATTATGCTTTATATTAGAAGAAAACACTACTAAGTTTTAAGCATAGGACAGTTTCAAGATAACAAAGTTCCTTACGAACAGGCGAAACCACTCTTATCCATGCTTATTCTCACTCGCAAATTGATTTTGGCAGGTTACTATTAGGTAGCAAAACTTAAACTCATTAAGTTCACTTCCTTTTATGCCATTTCTTTCAATAATTGTATGCACTTTGAAGCTGTTCGGATGCCATTAGCCGCAGGAAATATTCATATCCCTGTCTGCGTCTCCTTAACAATAAAAAGAAACCCATATTAGAAACTGAAATATTTAATTTCAGAAGTGTATAGGCATCCTTCCTCATATATTCATATAGAAAACCCCAAATCAAGAAACCCTAAATTCCAAATGAACGGGGGACCTCAGATCCAACATCCACAAACACCTCTAATTCCGAAGAAAATCATCCACCACATCTCGATCCGATTTTTGTAACTAATTTTTCCAACATCAGTGTCTTCTAAAAGATCTTGGAAAGCTTGTGTTAGGCAAGGTGTGGTTGCAGATGTGTACATCGCACGAAAGTTACATAATCAGGTCGGCGCTTCAGGATTCTTCAGTTCATCAAAACCCAGATCAAGCCGAATCTATGGAAGATTAAACAAGATCTGGATTGGGAGTATCATCTGTTTGCTTCAATGCACGCTTCGATCGAAAACAAAACTCACACCTGAATCAATTCTCTTCAGAAACAATCGAATTAACACATACACCTCACGACGGGTCACGCCTAGTCACACAACGGAGGGCGCGATCTTATGCATCTGTATTGAATGGTAAGGAGGGGACTCAAAAGCCAGTATTGGCTGGGCCAATAACAAAAAATATCACCCTCGAAAACTCTGATTTATTGGAATTATCTGATACTTCAAGTGTAGTTCTCGCCCAAAGGTAAGGGATGTCATCTAATAATTAATATTTATGCGTTTTTAAAAAAGAGGGATTCTCTGATTATCAAGTGCAAATACATGGGGGACTCTGGCTCTGGATGAATTCAGCGAGTGACGAAGTCAAGGCTTAAAGTTTCAAAAAATACGGAGATGTGAATGGTATTTTACCAACGAAATTGTTTCACATAATTCATTCCAGCTGAGCGAATGATCTGGATCGAAATAGATGGACTCCACTCAATGCATGGAATATATTGCATTTAGAAATAGATAGCAGGCAATTGGGGATGTAACGGTTTTTGTAGATGAAGACGCTGCATGAAAATATTGCAAATTGTAAGGTATGTTCAAAACAACAAATAAAAACTCCACTTCATGGTTGTGTCTGGTTCTATCCCAAGGGGAGTCAGTACCAGGTTAGAGTTGTGAGTTTGCAAATTGGGTACCTGATTTTGCTTCACTAGCAACATCTCACAACATTGATTATGAATCAGAGGCGTCGGGAAATGAGTCAGGACTTATACATGTTAACGAGTCACAAGAAGAAGGGGAGATAAATGATAAGAAGAAGCAAAATGGGTTACGAAATGAAACGCTCCTGGTAAAATCGGTGGACTCTTTTGAGATGGTGAGATCTTTGGTGAATCGGATGATGGGTGTGTCAAGGATTGTATGAAAGATATTGGTACGATGGGTTGAAAAAGATATTGAAGATTGTTCTAACAATGTTACTGAGAAATGTGGGGTGGTAAATATATAGTCTAATATATGTGGGAAGGTGAGAGCTTTGAGGATCATTTTGAGTTGATTGTGTTAATGATACCCATGAAGATAATGCGGATGTTAACCCATGACTATCGTCTCTTTGAAGTTAATATTCCCAGAAGTTGCAAATGATTCTTCTTAACTTTATTTACCATAAAAATTAAACATCTTTTATTGTGTTCTAATCATTTATATTTATCGTAATTTAGCATTAATATTTTCTATTCACGGGGCTAACATGCAATTTATTTACGTAATACCGCAAATAAATCTCTACACCATCCTGTATACAATTTAAGGCATGCAAGTCTACTAATGAGAAGTTACCTGATGTTCTTGAATTCTACAGATTGCAATTTCTTGTTCATCACTAAGTTTTCCTGTTCTCATAATTACATTATCTTATATTGAAGAAAACCACTACTAATTTTAAGCATATGACCAGTTTCAAGATAACAAGTTCCTTACGAACAGGCCGAAACCACCTTATCCAAGCTTATTCTCACTCGCAAAATTGATTATGGCAGCTGCTATAGTAGCAAAACTAAACATCATTAAGTCACTTCCTTTTATGCCATTTCTTTCAATATTTGTTGCACCTTTGAAGCTCTCGGAAGCCATTAGCTCAAGGAAATATCATAATCCCTGTTCTGCGTCTCCTCTACAATAAAAAGAAACCCATATTAGAAACTGAAATAATTACAAATATCACACATTTTACCATATTAGCAAGAATATCAATCGACATACCTTTTTGTCTAATTTTTTTCATTTTAAGATACCACAATAAAGATTATCATTTTAAGAGAACGGGAACTCACATAAGAAACACCAGAAGGTTCGACCATGTACAGTTGTAAGCCATCACGGTCATAACCTCCAAGAATGACCCCAGATTCAAATGGTCTGCACCACAAACACTACACTTTGAATATAAAATAACAGTATCAATACTAATAAAGATGTTGAAGAAACGCTTGCAAATTCATAAATACTATATAATGCTCCACAAACCTGAGCCACCAATAAATACTATATAATGCACATAAGTAGCAACACGCTTATGCCTCAAATTTTACTAATACAGCATTCAGCACAATTTTCTCCACCAATGTGTTAGAAAAGGAAAGTACTAGAGTTATTGACATATAAAAAATAACTAAATAAAGTAAATAATCAGTATGTGTGTTAATAGTTCTTACAGAAGAGTCAGCTTGAAGCACGCTTTTGATCATATTCATTGTGTCCCCGTCTAGCTCAGAGTGAAGGGCTTGTGATATCCGCATGTTTGTTTTTAAGTTTATAAGACAAACAGGAAAATGTAGGATTTGTTTGGCCTCTTCAGATCATCAACACATTTTGACCTTACATCAGTCAAAGCAATGAGATCTCCTTGAAACCTTTAGATGTTTTCACTTTAACTAATTCTGCTGCAGTAGGTGCACAGTTGACACCTAGATCGAATCTTTGAGAGCAAGTCAGCGTGTGTCTCCTTCAAAAGTGGATAAATGAATGACTTGGTATAGGTGGATACATTTGAAAATGTCATGGGAATCTCTTTCACCTGTTGAATTAATGCATGTTTCAGTTGTGTCAAAATTAAGTTCATATATTTTGCAGTGTCACCCGGCCACAACCGTCATCCACCAATGCCACTCACCACTCACCACTACCGCCACAACGAAATAATGGATGGAGTTACGATCAAAGGACCGGTCAACTCATTTTGGACAACCAGAGGGACGATCAGTGTAATTAACGAGGTTTTAGGACGAAACCTGCAATTTGAGCATAACCACAAGGATGATCTATGTAATTAACTCTAAAATGTATAGTGTGGCGATGTAGGTCAGTTGGGTATTCGACCGTCATTTAACGCATAGGTTTGCAGTTTAAATTTCAGTTCTACCCTTCTCTACTTTTTTTAAAAGGAGAATTGCATATATATCCCTGCAAATGCTCAAAATTACATATATATCTAAGTTAAATTTATAATTAAATATATAGCCTTTCAAAAGCTCAAAAATTACACATATATCCAATTTAAACTACTAATTGCATATTTATCCTTAATAAACTTTTGTAATTGCATATACATCCTTTCGTAACTTTCATAATTATATATATATATATCATTTATAAACTTTTAACATGTCTTATATAGCAAAATAATTATTTAAAACAATTATACGTACATACCTTATCATGTATATATACCTACCCTACCTTGCGTATATTTTACACATGTTTATATGAGAGTTATTATATAAATACTAGAGCATTCTTAGGACAAAGTATGCTATAATCCTAAACATTATCTAGATATTAATCTATCTTATATGATATATACCATTATTCGTTCATAACATCATTCATGTATACCACCAATCATTCATACCATCGTCCA